>JAJPUD010000355.1:155051-206420 GCA_023553655.1 Myrmecobius fasciatus
AGGAAGGAAGGAAGGAAGGAAGGAAGGAAGGAAGGAAGGAAGGAAGGGGAGGGTAGAGGATAGGAGAGGAAAGGGCAAGGGAGGAGAGAGGGAGGAGGGGAGGAGAAGGAAAAAGATGAGGAAGAGAGGGAAAGGGAGGGGAAAAGAGAGGAAAGGAGGAGAGGAGAGAAACAAGACAGAGAATTAGTGCAAGAATAAATTCCTTCCTCTCTCAACTGAAAACTTTAATGTTTTTGATTATTCAATTTTGTTTATTCAGTTTCATTCAAAACAGTTTTGAATGCCTAGGGTTATTTTTGTTTGAGAAATAAAATTAGTGAAAAGTAGTATATATGTATACTTCAGAATAATTTGGTACAATGTGTTGGTGGACTTCCCCCACCTTCTTTCTCTCTCTCTCTCTCTCCCTCTCTTTCTCTCTCTACGTATGCATGCATGTGTGTAGACAAATTTAATTTACATGTATATATATATATGAATTTAAAATCTTAATTAGAAGCCCAATTATCTCAGCTCATATAATGGAAAGCTAAATAATAGCTAGATTTTATTTGAGTCCTTTTTCTCTTTAAACACAAAAACAACAAAAAAAAACAAACAAAAAAACCTTAGAATTCTATATTACTTAAATGGGCACTTAGTTAATTTTTTACATAAAACCAGGGATATTCTGCTACAAAGATATTCCTTACATTAAATCTCAATGTAAAAATAAGTAGTTTAAAGTTATTAGATTATTAGAAATTTAGGAAAGGAGGTGAATATAAAAAAGTAAAGCAAAATTTATCTCAAGTATAGAAAATGGTGTGCTTTAAGAAAAGGCTAAAATGATTGGCCTTTTAGAGACAATGAGGATTATTATAACAAAACTTGATCACCTTCAGGAGAGGCAGGTAGAGGAGGAGCATGGCATAATTAATAAATGGCCAGTGGTGGAGTCAGAGGCCCTGGGTTCAAGTTCTGCTCTCTACTTCTGCTTCTATTTTTATTTTTGCAATCTATTTCTTGCATAACCCAGGATAAATCATTGAATCTGAGAGTTCATATTGAAATAAAATCACAGATTTCTGTCCCTCTTTTTTTTTCTTGGTCTCCTTGAATGAACTTCAATGACTTTAAAAATGTATATAATCCTGACGTTTATAAATAGAAAATTATCATATTGAAACCTGTTGTGCTACTTTAACCTTCATGGCTATTCAAATCTCTCAAAAATCAAAACCAAGATTCTTTTACTCTTCTTTCTATAGGGCCAAGACCAGACATGGGCTGATTTTGAGCAAAGTGAGTTTTCCCAAGTAGGGAAGCAGAGAACCCTATAATAACTCTGCTCAGTCATAATTAGGGGTCAGGAATATTGGGTTATAATTCCTAGTCAGAAACTAGGAAGAAGAATTCTTGAATTTGAGGCAAAATGAGTATCAGATTGAAGAACAAGAACTATAATCTAGATTTCAGTGTTTTGATAATAAGATCGAAAGTATGAATGTGAGAAAGAGTTACCACAGTTTATTGCCTTCTCTTTCCTTCTAGCACAAATATTTTTTCTTTTTATATTGCCCTGTGAGATTGCTTCTGTCTTTTACATCTCTATTCTTTTTTTAAACTAGATTGGGCATCTCTCACTGTTACTACTCACAATGGTTATCTAACCAGGTGTCAGTACTTCCTAACTTGAAAGACATAGATTATTAGATACTCAGAAAAGCAAGAGCTAAGTAAATTGTGTAGCCTGGGGAAGGTAAAGCCAAACTCAATTGAGAAGGGAATGGAAAGAAAGAGAAAGGAATAAGCATTTCTATATTGTCTACAATGTGCTAGGCATTGTACTAAGTACTTTACAAATATCTCAGTTCATTCTTAATACAATTGTGAGGTAAGGTTGTCCCAAATTTACTTTTGAGAAAACTGAGTCAAATAGAAATTAAATGACTTGTCCATATCACATAATTAGTAAATGCCAGAGATTAGATTTGAAATATAGTATTTGACTCCAGTTACAGAGCTCTATGCACTATGCCATCAATAGCCTCAATTGCCTTCAGGGTAAGTCTTCAATTTGTTTTTAAAGTGAGTGAGTAATTGTTGTTCATCATTTTTGAAAACTGAACAGGTGAGGATTAAATTAAGTTAGCATAAAAGATTCATGTTAGTTGTAAGATGTGTAAGTTCTGATAGTGAAGATGGCCTAATATGGAATAATAAAATATTAAAATTAGAAGAGACCTTAAAGAAAATGTAGTCCAATTCTCTTATTTTATAGGTTTGGAAACTTGAGCCAGAGAGATGAATTAAGATGAGAATGTGAGTTATGGGGAAGGAACTGAAGGTTGTTTGTTTGTTTCTTTTTTAATGTGTCATAATTTTATTTTATTCTTTCCTGTAACTGAAAGATAGCCTAGCCCTAGATTACCTAGAAGTTCCCTTCCAGCTTCAAAAATTCAAGTTTTCCATAGAAACCACTTCCATGACATGAATAAATGAGTAATGTCCCCAGGAAGTTTTTTAGATAAGACACTATGAAAATTGTACTAGCTATCATATTTCAAAACATTCATTATTAGCAGATCCTAAAATTATTGTGGTGACCATTTTAGTTTTCCTCAAAATTAGCTAATAACTATGATTGAAATATTAATATATATGATCTATAATACTTTTTACATATGTATATGGAGTTCCTTAAAAATCCACTATAAGTTTTAAAAAAAAATAATCTTTAGCTTCCATGTTGTCTTTGTATCCAAGTATATTCCTCTGTTTTACCCAACTAAGCAAACTTTTCATTTTACCAAAAATAAAAACAAAATGGTGGGAGCAGCAACAAGTCAGCAAAACTTACCAATATATCTATCAAGTCTGATAATAGAGGCAATATTTCATATCCATGTTTTCTCATTTTTGCATGAAAGGAAAAGATGTACACAAAAGTCCAATTTTCAGAAATATCAGTTTACATACAAATGATAAAGTGAGATCATTTACTCCATAAAAAGATTTTCCTATTCATTTAAATATCCCACAGATATACTTGAATAAGAATTTACTTTATGCCAATTGCATGGACAGTAGTTCTGTGAAGTTGGTAATCAAAAATCACCTTTAAAAATACATTCTCTAAATAGGGACAGAAGGTATACTGCCAGAATCCTTCTATGAGACCAATATGGTGCTGATAGCTAAACCAGGTAGGGTGAAAACAGAGAAAGAAAACTACAGACCAATTTCCCTAATAAATATTGATGCAAAAATTTTAAATAAGATATTAGCAATGAGATTACAGAAAGTCATCCCCAGGATAATACACTATGACCAAGTAGGATTTATACCAGGGATGCAGGGCTGGTTCAATATTAGGAAAACTATCAGCATAATTAATTATATTAATAACCAAACTAACAAAAACCATATGATTATCTCAATAGATGCAGAAAAAGCCTTTGATAAAATCCAACACCCTTTCCTATTAAAAACACTAGAGAGTATAGGAATAAATGGGCTTTTCCTTAAAATGATCAGTAGCATCTATTTAAAACCATCAGCAAGCATCATATGTAATGGAGACAAACTAAAACCATCCCCAATAAGATCAGGAGTTAAACAAGGCTGCCACTGTCACCATTACTATTTAATATTGTATTAGAAATGTTAGCTTTAGCAATAAGAGAAGAAAAAGAGATAAAAGGAATCAGAGTAGGTAATGAAGAAACCAAATTATCACTCTTTGCAGATGACATGATGGTATACTTAGAGAACCCTAGAGACTCAACTAAAAAACTACTAGAAACAATTCACAACTTTAGCAAAGTGGCAGGATTCAAAATTAATCCACATAAATCATCAGCATTTTTATATATTACCAACAAAATTCAGCAGCAAGAGATATAAAAAGAAATTCCATTCCAAATAGCAGATGATAGGATAAAATATTTGGGAATCTATCTGCCAAGGAAAAGTCAGAAACTATAAGAACTAAATTACAAAACACTTTCCACACAAATAAAATCAGACCTAATCAATTGGAAAAACATTAAGTGCTCATGGGTAGGCAGAGCGAACTTAATAAAAATGACAGTACTACCCAAACTAATCTACTTATTTAGTGCCATACCAATCAAACTCCCAAGAAATTATTTTACAGATCTAGAAAAAATAGTAGCAAAGTTCATTTGGAAGAACAAAAGGTCAAGGATCTCAAGGGGATTAATGAAAAAAAAAGGCAGATGAAGGTGGCCTTGCTGTACCACATCTAAAACTATATTATAAAGCAGTGGTCATCAAAACCGTTTGGTACTGGCTAAGAAATAGAGCAGTCGATCAGTGGCACAGGATAGGTTATCAGGACAACCTAGGCATTAACCTTAACAATCTAGTGTTCGATAAACCCAAAGACCCCAGCTTTTGGGATAAATACTCACTATTCGGCAAAACATGCTGGGAAAATTGGAAACTAGTGTGGAAGAAATTAGGGCTTGACCCATACCTAACACCACATACCAAGATAAGATCTAAATGGGTTCATGATCATTTAAATATCCCACAGATATACTTGAATAAGAAAGATCAAGGTTGGGGAACTACCCATACATATGTTATACAAATATAAAGCTTAAAATTAAAAAAAAAAAGAAGAAGAAAGAAAGAAACGACCAGCAGGACGATTTCAGAGAGGCCTGGAGGGACTTGCATGAACTAATGCTGAGTGAAACGAGCAGAACCAGGTGATCATCATACACAGCAACAACAGTATTACATGATGATCAATTCTGATGGACATGGCTCTCTGCAATAAAGAATTGTCTCAAACCAGTTCCAATTGTTCACTGAAGAAAACCATATACACCCAGAGAGAGGGAAATGAAATATGGACCACAACATAACATTTTCATGATCTCTATTGACATTTGCTTGCATTGTGTTGCCTTTCTCTGATTCTTTTTTTTTTTCTTGTAGATAGGATTTTTCTTGCATAACTTCTCAAGCATTTCAACATTATTAACATGTAGTGGACTTCCTGCCATCTAGGGGAGGGGAGGGAACTGGGGGTAAAATTTGTAATGGAAAGCTTTGTAAAGATCAATGTTGGGGAACTACCCATATATATGTTATACAAATAAAAAGCTTTAATAAAAAAATATATATATATATAAAGCACTTGTAAAAAAATACATTCTCTGATTTTATGCAGCTACAAGTACTCATCATTAAGATTAAGTGGCAGAAAATTTGATTTTGAGGTAAAGGAAAAGGGGCAGTATGGTGTAGAAGAAAGACAGAAGATGTAATCTCAAAAAACAGGACTGCCATAAAATAAATATCTATCCTTGAAGAAGTCACTTAAGCTGTCTGAGTCCAGTTTTGGCATCTGTTGAGTGAAAAGACTGAACAAATTGGCTTCTAAGATCTTTAAATATCTGAAATATCTGAATTACATGGCTACATAATAGCCTTTGGGGGAAAAAATTTACAAAGCAACTGCTTCCACCCTGTCTATATTTTTTTCAGAGATTTTCTTCCTATCCTATTTTCTCTTTTACTGTTGCATATAGTGAAACCTGAGACTTCTCCCATCCCAATGCTCTTGTAAATCAGAATTTTAAGATCACCAATCTAGAGTTAATAAGAATTTCAAGTGCTGTTTATCCTAATCCCTTCATTTTATAGACAGAAAATATCGCTAAACTTGGAGTACAAGGACTTGAATTTGAACTCTACCTGTCCTTGGCCAAATCCCTTGACTTCTCTGATCCTCTCTATATTTTCCACTTTTCCTTCCTCTAATCAACTTTGAAATTTCAGCATCATGGCATCCACTGGCATCACAAAGCACCAGGGGAAACTACTCCTTACTCAAATCAACAAGGATTTATAAGAAATGATCATTTAAGTGTTACTTGTCAAATTTCCTGAAACCAGATGAACTCTAATCAAGTGGAGAAAAACTCCACATTCATAGAAATTATACTTTTCTGCCCTTCCTATTTTCTGTCTGAAAATAGCTCCAATGTTGAAGTCTTTGCAATGTTATTTTTGCTCTGTAACTAAGAGGAATAGAACCAAATAGTTGACAACAATGGACCTAAGAAGCCACCAACTTTCTTTTAATATTGCCTGGAAAATGTGATAGGATTAATTGGGTCCATCCTGGGATTCAAGGATATTTAGGATCCAATGTTGAGATTACATCTTCCATCTCCCATGATGACTTTCCTTTTTTATTTCCTTAAAAAAAAAAAAAATTGGGAGGTGGGTTGAAGCTACTAAGAGGAAGAAGGGGACATGAGATATGTACAGGTGCTAAAAGTACATGTAGGGCTATAGGGTAATAAGTGGGATTTGTATTTTATTTCTATTACAATGAAAGCTTAATATAAGCATCTTGAAAAATCAGAAAGTAACAATTATGAACTTTAGATTTAGCATTAGAAGCAGATCCAAATTTAAGAGGAAAAAAAGTTAATTAAATCTTCACTTCGAACCTTCTGCCCACATGCTCACATACTTTGTGGATTATTGGCTGAGTAAAACTAGGTTGTGTCTAACAATAGAAAAATCTCAGTCTGTTTAGTCACATTAGTCAAACAATCTGTCAATTTGGTGAAAAAGTCAATTATGCTAGTTAGGTGGCACAGTGGATTGAGCACTTGGACAACAGTCAGGATGACCTCAGTTCAAATCTGCCCTCAGATACTTATTAGCTGTGTGATCTTAGACAAGGCATTTAACAGATTGCTTCAATTTCCTGTAAGATGGAGATAGTAACAGTGCCTACCTTCCTTACAGGGTTGTTGTGAGGTTTAAATGAGATAGTATTTGCAAACAGTGCTTAGCACAGTGGCTGGCTACATATATACATACATGTATATATGTACATATATATATTTTCTCCTTTCCCCTTCCCTATTATACAAGGAAAGCAATGTTGATTGTGGATGCAGAATGCATGAGATCAAATATTATCTAATATTTACTATGTTTGTGACTGGAGGCAAGTCACTTACTCTACTTGTGCCTCAGTTTTCAATAAAATAAGGGGATTGAACTAGAGAACCTCTGAATAACCTTCCAGTATTAGTTCTGGATAATATGACCAATTGTATATGTGAATTGAATGTTTGATTCTGTCAAAATGATAATAATAGAATGATGCAGGGAATTGGGAAGAGAAAGTAAAAATGCAAAGGTGAAGAAAGGAAATAGTTGAAAAAGCAGGACAGTGAATTCAACAAAAAAGATTTGATTGAAAATGTGTATTTTGCTCATGAATTAGCTTAAATCTTTAGCATTCACTATCCTAAGGCTAGAAAGAAATAAGAATAATGTATTTGATTTTTAATTATCTTCCAAAAATGTAAAGCTAAGAGGTGATTTTTCATTTACTGCTATGACAAAAGCAAAATTACAAGTCTCTAATAATTTCTAATGTCCATAAGAGGAAAAAAAGGAAATTCACAAATATATTTATTGAAAAAAATAAAGGGATAATTATATTTAGGCTTGGGGCTAATCAGAAGAAAATGTAAGAGCAGAAATAGAAATGTAAAAGTACACAATGGATTCCTATTAGATAATGAGGTAAAACAGAAACCCTTACATGTGTTCATAAAACAGAAGAAAAGAATACTAGAAGACTAAATCTGCTTCTTTATATGAAAAAAACAAGGAATCTGACCAAAAAAAAAAACAAACTATGAAATCCTTAATAGCTCCTGTGCTTCATCCTTCACCACAAAAGTTGATAATAAAAATGTTCTAATGCAATAATAGTTAACAAGGAAGTAGCAGCTGAGTTCACATATGGAGGAAATAGATTAAGAAATACTTCTTAAAAACAGGATTTCATGAAAACCATCAAGCCCTGATGAAATGTACACAAATGCTAAAGTTTTACCTGGATTAGTATCCATTATCTTTGCAAATTTATGAAGAACAAGTGAAGGTTAAAAAAAATAAAAGTAACTCTGCTGCTCAATAATGGGACAAAGAGGAGAGTAGCTGGAGGGAAGGATAGATTAGTAGAACCTTGCAAATGACCATAGGTCCTGATCCTAAAGAAAATTGAGCAAAGGAAAATTTGAATCAGAGTGGAAAATATGACCCTATGGCACAGTTATGCTTCTAAAGAATCATACTGCTAAATAATCGGCAATACTAGTATGGTAGGATTAAATGACTGCCAAAAAATGTTCATTATTTGAAGTATCTTAATCTAATGTCTCACAGTCTTAATGTCTTAAATAACTTGAATTTAAATAACAATTGTGCATTAAGACATAGTTCAAATTTCTGTGTCTTATTAGTCTTCTTGAAAAAACAGAATGAAGAATGCATTCCTGTACACTAAAATGGAATATATATATATATATACATATAATTCAGAAACTGAGAATTTTTCTGGAGAAGAATGTATATCATATTCCTTTTTTTCCTTTCTTGCACACATGGAGAAATTCAGTCACAGGAAGTGACATGGGGACAGAAAAATTCACTCATGTCAGTCAAGAAGAAATTATACATTTCACTTCCATTTTGTATACATCTACAGTATTCTTCCTTGATAAATATTAATCTGCCTTTGTGTGATGAGCATGCATAATTCTCATAACTACTATAGAAGATAAACTCTGACCTGGAGAGCCTGTGATATTCTCAAGATCAAGTAAGTAGGAAAAGATGATGTATGAATCACCTCTAACTAAATGACTAAGTGCTCTGGCATTTCAGAAGTCTGGTGTTAATTTTGTCTGATCTTTTGTTTTCTTATGGGTAAACTCTGTGTTTGCGTTAGTTTTCAGTTGGATGACCAATGTTCAGTAGAAAGGTAATAGAAGGAAGACAGTAGAAAAGAAATAATTTCAAAAATTTGTGAGGAAACTAAAAAGATAAAATATGATGAAAGAATTTATAAAGATTAAGGTAATTTGTTCTAGTAAAACCAGTGAAAATTTAATTGAAGGAAGAGAAAATTACAAAGTTTGATAAAAGAAAATCAGTGTACTCAAAGGTGACAAACGGGCATAAATCATTTTTCTTGAGGAAAAATTAATCCACATGCCTTTACTAAATGCTTTTCTGTTAGTTGCTGGTGGCACCAAATTTTTTCCCTCTTCCCTCCCCTAACAATTTTTGAAGGAGACAACATGCATATAGATAAATACATACAAAATAAATCCACAGTGAAGAAAAAGCAATTACTTTGGCAAGTAAGTCACTACCTCAATAAGGTTCAGGAAATGCTATTTGTAGAAGGTATTGCTTGAATTGAGCTTCAAAGGAAATTGAAGATTATAAGAAGTGGGAGTGAAGTAGTTCCACATCATTATGAAGAAATTGGAGGTGGGTTAGATTAGTAATTATTTTTATTAATATATGGATTGATTTTTTTTATCAACACAGATTTGATTACATGCTTGTTCAGTTTATCTCTCCCTTTAGTCTCTAAAGCCCCTAAAGTCAGGAATTGTGGGCTGTGTGATACATGTACTGGTGCCTTGGAAAGTGCTTTTTCTCCTTCCAATATGCTCAGTATATACTTGTTAACTATGTTGAACTTAATAATGTGATGGCCAAAGGCTTCAAAGGCCAATGCAAATCATAGGAAAAATTTGTGCAATTTCTAGAATATGTGGAAGTTATTTCAGAGTAGACCCAGGTTAGTATCTTATTAGGAATCTTCTCAAATACCTAACAAATAATTATTTAGTCAAGTCTTGTAGCAGTAGGTAAATGATTAATTATCAAAGCAGCTCTTTGCCATTTGGAACAATTCTAACTTTTAAATAGCTTTTCCTTACATCAAGCTGAAATAAGCCTCTGCAGATTTTTTTCCCCATTCTCCTACTTTTGCTATATGATGTTCAAAAGGACAAGAAACATCCTTTCCAAGAATTATATACAATTGTCCTGTTTTGTTTCCCAGTTTCATGCTTCTTGAGAATACACATCCTCAGGTCCTTGAATCAGAATTGAACTGAATTGGAATAGTGTTAAATCCTTTCATCTTCTGCTAACCTACCTTTGGGAGTATTCTGTTTTGCTGATTTCCTTCCTAAAATGTGGTTCCCATAATTAAATACAATATTCCAGTTTTGAACTGAGCACGTCAGGATAACACAGGAATTCTGAGCACTGTACCATTTTAAATAGAGCTAAAATTTACATCAGGACTTTTTTTTGGGGGGAGGTGCAATGCTACATTGTTGAAGCATAATGAGTATTCAATCCATTAAAAAGGTCATATCTCTTCTTCATTAACTCATATTTAGCTTCTCTTCCTTTCTTGCTTTTGAGTGTTGATACTTTGAATCCATCTAATATCTCCTACATTTGTTGCTATTAAATTTGATCTTAATACATTGACTGATAATTGTAACCCAGCAATTAGTTATTTAGATCTTGACTCTTCCTTCTAGCAAGTATTTTAATCTTCTATTAGACCCATTCTCTAATTTTTACCATTTGGAAATATGACAATAAGTTTTCAGTCTAATCTTTCTTTTAAGGTACAAATAAATGTGTTCATTTATTCGTTCAAGGCCAAAAATTAATTTCTGGGGCACACCATTAAACTCTTTCACCAAAAAGACATTAATTTGTTAATAATGGGATCTCCTCATTTTATCTTTTCTGAATTTGACTAACTGAGCCCTAACTGGACATAACATTCCATCTTGTCCACAAGCATAGGGTGCAGATATTTTCCAAATGCTTTGAAAAGGAATGTTATATTTTACTGATATACCAGTGTCATAACCACTGACTAATAATAGTAATAAAAAGGAAATGAGATTAATCTGACATAATCTTTTCTTAATGAAGTGATATTGCATCTAAGTGATTAGCACTCCTTTATCTAGGTTAAATGAGAGGGAAATGCAAAGGTTAAAATGCTGGATTTGGAATTAGGAGAAAGCTGATTTCAAATCCCCCAGCTGCCATCTATATTACACGTGTGAACAATGAGGGAATAGGAACCTATAATTTCATAGGCAAAATAATGCCTCTATAATGACAGGTTGGCATTTTATTATCTTAGTAGCTTAGAGAACTAAGAGTAACTTGGTCAGGATGCCATAACCGGTATATGTCAGAGTTGTGTCTTAAATCCAGGTCATTCTGTCTCCAAGGCTGGGTCCTACTGCTGACATTACACTATCTCTCACTCCTGGGCAAATTCCTTTACCTCTCTGAGTCTCAAATTGCTCATCCTCAAGTAATAGTTTTATTTCTCTCCCATGAATCTTTTTTTGCAAACTTTAAAGCATAATGAGAATTTAAATTATTATTAAATCCTTAAAATCAATAAAAATATATTTATTAAATACCTTATGCCAGGCTCTAAAAAGTGTAGATCCAAAGATAAAAGTGAAATAGAAGGGTCCTGCCCTCAAATATCAGGCTCAAGGAATTACAGCATGTTTACAGATAAGCTAATATCTATATTTTAGTGCATTTGTTTCAACTGTATCTGATTTTTTATGACCCCCCCATTTGGGGTTTCCTTGGCAAAGGTTTTTTGTTTCCCCTTTATTTCTCTACGTCCTTTTATGATGAGGAAATGGAAACAAATGGAATTAAATGATTTGCCAGTGATCACTCAGATAGTAAATGTCTGAGGTCACATTTGAACTCAGGTTTTCCTGATTCCAGATTTGATGATGTATCTACTGTGCCACCTCACCAACCCTAATATACTTGTACTAACCACTAAATAGTCTAGTAAAATAGCAACCACTAGAGGGAATAAGGAGATTCCTCATTTTTACTGCTAAAGTTGGAAGGCAAAAGTTAAGAGGAAAAATAGTCTACTTGTGGGTTATAACTTGTGCAAAAGACTCTAGAATGGGAGTTGAATTATCATATATAGAAACCAGCATCAAGTCAGTTTGGCTGAAGCAGAGTATGCATGAGGGGATGATTTTTTAAAAGCTGAGAAAAAAAAGTTGATCAATGGAGGAGATGACCTTCTAAAGATAAGGGAGTCAAAATGATAGCCTTAGTTTTATATAAGTAGGTAAATAATTATTTGAGAGAGGAGAGAATAAAACAATGAAATTAGTCACAAAGACCCATGACTCAGATGTTGGATTATGGAATTTTATAAATCAGAAAAACTGCTAATTCTGCTATCATCTACCAAACATAGGTCCATCTTATTCATATTGATGATATAAGGATTTTAGAAAACTAAAATCCTTATACACTATTTCAATAGAAGACTTCGAATCTGTCAACCTAAAAGCAATTAAAACAACTAAATGAGAATAGTCTGTTATGACATTCTTAGTGAATTCATGATAGAACCCAATTATTATTATATTGTTCTGACCTACTCATAGACAACCTTTTTTTAATTAACAAGTCTCAAATTGTGCTGGAAATTAGCATTAATATTGCTTATATATAATTTATGGGATTGTTTTGCATAATTTCACATGTTGTTTTGCATCACTTCACATGTTGTTTTGCATAACTTTACATGTAGTTTTCTTAATTGTAGGTGGGGATAAAAGAGAGAACAAAGTCAAAAATTTCAAAAACTTTTTTTGTTTTGAATGTAACTGGGGAAAATATTAAATAAATTATATAAATCTAATTTATGGGATTCACTTTCTTCTTTTAAAAAAAATCAAGATGAAATTTGCAGTTTCCCAAATAGTTATTTGACATAAATCTTAAGGTCTGATTTAGCTTTTTCTTAACTGTGACATAGCATATCATTGATGAAGACATTTCATGGAGAGAGAACACTGAACTATTTTTCAGTCATATTCCAGAATGTGATGTGAAGACACAAAAGTTTGGTGTTGTGCAAAGAAAGGTAGTTTTTAATTTAGAGGATACAGGTTCAAATTCTTGATTTGCTCCTTTCTATGTGACCTTGGAAAACTCATTTAATCTCTCTGAGAGTCTTAATTTCTTGTTATATAAAATGGGAGAAGGGTATTCCATATGCAATTCTTTTTTTCCATATGCAATTCTTAATATCATTCTATCGAAAGGAGCTTCTTTTTTATGACTTCACATCATATTCTGGAACATTTGCCTAGTAAGACCAAATCGAACATGATCAAAAATAGTCTATAGTACTCTCTCTGCAAGAAACAAGTCCTCATCAGTAACATGGTATGATAGACAAGTAGGTAACCCAGTGAATAGAGAATTAGATGTAGAATCAGTAATGCTTGCTTTCCAATCTTCTGACACTTAGTACATTTGAGACTCTGCATTAAGTCCCTTAACATCCATTTGTTTTCATTTCCTTGCTGGTAAAGTGAGAGTAATAATAGCAAGATTGTTGTGAAGATAAAATAAGATGGTATTTGGAAAGCACTTTGTGAATCTTAAAGTACTGTACAAATGCTAGATATTGTTAATAATTATTTTAATTTAAATTATGAAAGTTTTTTTTCTTTGAAATGTATTGTAGACTTCAAGTTTTATTTTCTCGACCAGAATTAATAACTTAATTTATCTTTGTCTGACTATTTGTTTTTTGGTATCTTTATATATCCAAAAATCAGGAAGAAGATAAATTGGATATTATTATTCTAATCTTAAACCTTTATTTTATCAAGGAATTTATTGTAAATAATTGTCTTGAGACAGGGTTTTGTTTATATCTCTGAGGCAGAGAATCACATATATGTATTTGAACTGCTAAAATTATTATTTTTTATTTATATTTTAATCAAAAGAGAAATAAAAGCCTAATGGAGCAAAATAAAGCATGAGTTACTTTAATGCAATGTATTTATTTATTTTTTTTTGATGGAGGCATTTGAGGTTAAGTGATTTGCCTAGAGTCACAGGACTAGAAAGTAAAGTCTCTTGACTTTAGGGCTGATATTTTATACACTATGCCATTTAGCTGTAGCACAAGTTATTTTAGCACTTTTTGCAATATGCCTATGTTATAGATACTGCCAACTTTTGTTAGTAAAGGGGAGAGAATTAGGCATTGTGGTTCATGGAGATAAAAGAATTTGGAATTTTGTGCACAAGCCACAATATTGACAGCCAAGCATAAGCTTTTCTACTGAAGTTTTTAGAGATTCAGATAATGGGAAGGGAGTCAGTGCAAGTTGGATAAAATCAGTCTAAAAGTGATAGTCCAATAGGACATGACAAAATTGAGTGGAACAAAATTGAAGAGAGACCAATTGAGACTGGGAGGAGCAATGAAGCTGTCATACTAGTGATTTTTGTTTCTGAATTCTTTGATTCTTCCAATATCATCTTGGTCCTATGTGGACATTACCAAATTCCTCATTCATTCTAGACTTGATGTTTGTGATGCTCTAGTACCCATAAAGAGCATGCACAAAAATTGGAAAAATAAACGATGATAGAAGCTCCGCTCCAATCCATCTTAGAGCTGTCTATCTTAATGTGCTACCTGTACTGATTCCTAATTACCCATCCCTAGACTTAATAGAAATGTTTAAGAATGAGGTACTCTGGAATTTACTGGCAGGGCATTTTTTTCTAGATAATTTACTAAGCCTAATGGATTACTCATTCAGCTCAATGATGAACTGGAACACTAGCAGAGAAGATACATTTGGGATCAAGAAGAATGAGGAATATCTACTCAGACAGACATGAGAGCTCTAAAGCCATGTATCTAGGGATTAGGTGACAATGGTGGTTTTCTCAAGGTTGATAATATTGGGTATTTTGTAGTAACTGCCATAAGTTTAGAACTCCTTAATCATTTGCAATTGTAATGAGTGAGGGACTAGATTAGTAGTTATGAGCCTACCAAGATGCAGTCATCCAGGTCCCATTCAAAAATATTTTAGTATGGAAACTCTGATCATCTGAAACAATGGTGTCGATAGCAGAACTCTTGCCTCAATGGGAGATAGGGATAATGCATTTCTTGCAGATTAATTTTAGAAATAATAGTCAGTGACCTCTCTAACAATTTTTGACAAGTGGATTCTAATTCCAAGGCATTCTGGGAAAGAGCATTAAAAATACCAGGTAGAAATTGAAGGATAGGATTGAGTCTATTAGCATGTTTACTCAGCTTGCTTTTGTGAGTAAGGAAGAAATTCTGATGGATTAAAACTTCAAAATTCAGGCTTCCAGAAATTATGGAGTCAAAAGTAACAGATTCCAGCAGGTTTTTGATATAATCCTTACTGTCCATTATTCTAAACAGAACTTGCAAGAGAAAACTAAATCCAAAATAAGAAAATAAAAAATACATAGCATAATCATTCTTTGAATACAGATTTGTTAGCTTCTAATGCAAGGGTACTCTTCTTTGAGGAGATGCTTTCTGTCCTAATATCCTAAAATTATTATTAATATTTCTAATAATGTCATAATTCTCAAGGTTAAAAACAGCAAGTTTTCCAAATGGTAGAGTGTTGGGGTTTTTTTGCCACAGGACTTCCACAGGACTTTATCTGTCTTATAAACTGATATGCTTTAAAATTGAAACAGTAAAAGCTCAGTTTCAGTAAAAGTTTGATTTAATGTAAACTGTGAGATTTATAATTACATATTCAAAAGTCCTTATATGATTCAACTGTAGCTCCTAGTTTTCTACTTAGAAGTATTTGAAAGCAAAATATATAATCAAGGTAAATTTTATACTCTTAAGTTTATCTTTTTGTCCTTCATGATCTCTTAAGCAGCTACAAAATTTAATGAAAATTGAATAATTTATCTACTGTCTTAAAGAGCTGACATTTTTTCCAGCTTACTATCATTATGTAGTGTGTGTTACCTAGATTTACAAAAAAATTATTGTGAAGATTTTAATTATGCCTGAGCATTTTAATTACCCCACTGTATTGTTTAAATATAATTGGAACCATTATATGCTTCATTTATTGTTTATTTCCTGAAGGGGAAAGTTCAGTTAAATGGATTTTGTTTCCATACTCTTCCCTCAAAATAATTTACCTTATTTTTAGGAAAATGTATTTTTAGGTATGACAGAAAGATCAAATCAGAGATCAATTACAAAGTTTTGCTTGAAATTGGGATAAAAGTATCAATGACAGAATAAATGTCTAATCATCTTAATTCCTTTGGAATTCTTTGTAACAACATTAATCATGATAAAAAGTCACTTGATCCTACTACAGATGTGATATCTAATGCAGCAGAGGTTCTGCTGTAATTTAGCAACAATAACTGCCCACTTAATGTAAAGTGTTACCCTTAAACCTAATGCAATTAATTTTAATGCTATTTGCTCACATTGTACAATATTATGAAACATTGCAGATGTTGCCAAAATGAAGATTGATGCAGCTGATTAAAACCACATTACAAATTGAAATAATTTCATTTGAAGGGTTTATAGGGATATTTCAGTAGACACAAACAGCATCATTTAGCGATAGCTTTAACTCACTCTAGTGCTTTTTTTGAGCAAACATTTTGATTAAACAGTTTGGGAAATTAACATTTATATTTTCCAAAACAATTCTTTAACAGAGAATTATGGGAACAGTGCCTAAAAACCTATAAAAGGGTGGTATTGCTTATTGCCATGGAACTTTTCTTGGGAGTTAGTGACAAGCTATCTACATAAGGTAGCACAGTTCAAATAAGTGCAGAAAATTAATATTCTGTCAACAATGAACTGTGAAGAACATATTTGTCTGACAAGTCCCATGTGAAATGCTATTGGTTGCCCTTTTTTCAGCACATTTTCTTTAATAATTATCTTCTAGTTAATAATTATTCTTCTAGTTAAACTACTAGTTTAATTTAGAACAATTATCCAAGGAAGCTGCCTTTGTAAAACCTCAGCAGATTTTCACTCACATAATATTCCTATTTTATTTCGAACATTCATACAATCATGAGATTTTAGTTTTGGAGCTCAAAGGAATAGTAGAAATAATTTAGTCTAGTCCCCTCTTTCTCCAGATGAGGAAACTGAGGCCCAGGGGTTTTAAGTGATTTATGTAAAACAGGAAATGGCCTCTTTTCTCTCCTATTAGTTTTAGATCAGTGTTATTCTGATCACTCCTGTTTATGAAACCCATTCTCAGGAATTAATCTGATAAATGAATTCATTACTAAAGCAATTAGCATAAACCCATATACTCTCCACAGACCGAGTGTACAGGTTTGACAAGCTTTTATATCTTCTATATTCTGCATATATGTTTTGCTATGCACATTTGAAAGATGTAAAAAATAATAAAACATTTTTATTTTAAAAGAATATAAGATTTAGAAATAAGGACACAGAAAATATCTAATCTAGTCATTTTATTTTTACAAATGAAGACATTACAGCCCAGAGATATTCTGTGCAAGGAAAAAAAGATAGTAAGAGGCAGATCGAAGGATTCATAGTTAAGATTTCTGACTCCCAAACCAGAGATTCTTCTGTTGCACAATTGATAGAGTATGACACTATTAATCTAAAGGGACTAAACAATCATCTCTATATAGTTGATTCTTGGATCTATATATCTTTCTTGATTTTCTCTTTCATATCTTTCCCCCCAAAATGACAAAAAAAACCAAATAGAAATAAGCATTGTCACAAACAATAAGTTCACACAGCATTTGTGTCCAAAAATGTAAATTTTTATGTCTATTTTCTCATTGTATAATAATATTGCATTATATTAACATACCAATATAGCCATTTCCCATTTGTCTAAGAGGCAATCTAAATCATCAAATTCTTCTCTCTCTTTTTAAATCAAATTATCCAATTATTTATTTTATTTGTTTTATTCATAAAATCAACTTTTAGTTCCATTCCTTAATTCAGTGGTTTTTTATTAATTTTATTAATCTTACTTTTAAGTTTTAGTATTTCCTATCTTTGATTCTAGCTCTTTTCTTCCCTTTTCTTTTACTCTCCCTTTTATTCTTCCCTTTTAAATTTTCTTCTCCAGTACAATTCTCCTTCTTAGTTCTTTTCTGATGATCCTACTTATTTCTTTCTGAGATTTATATATTTCTATACCAAATTGTTATCTCCATTCTAATCTTTCCTTTATCTGCTTCAGAAAATATTAAACACCCTTTATTCCTTTTTCCATGTTAGTACATTATTCTCATATACCCCAATTGTAAGAAATAGAAAGTTCCTGCGAGTTTTCAACTAATCTTCCTTATCTCTTTCCAAAAATCATCCTACTCATGCCACCCTAGGAGTTATTTCTTCCAAGAACTCTTCCCAGATAATCTACTTTTGTTATCTCCTATTATTCCCATTGATGATGTCATGTATATATAGCTCTATGCTGAAGCAGCTTTTTAGAAATTTTACATGTGTATGCTTCGGGAGGTTCATTTCATGCATACATATAGGTATTGGCTATCAGATTGTAAATGCTCAAAAAGTAATAGCTAGGTTTACTCTTACCTTTGTAACTCCAAACATCACCATGGGCTATGATCTGTACATGTGAGGCCTTGAGTAAATAGCACTGAGACCCTACCTATACCTGAAACCACTTCAGCAAAAGTATCTTTCTATTTTTAAAAGATCTGTAGGAATGAAAATTACATTTTCTGTAGATAATCTAAGAATCATGACCCACTTTCAATGATCCTAATCACTAAGGCAGATGACAGTAAAGATGACAGCCAGTTAGTTATTTCTTTCAAGTAACATCTGGGCTGTGAAATCTTAATCAGAAATTGACAAAAGGCAGCTAATTAGAACCTTCTACTGGTGATTCACCTGAAGGTTCACTGGTCTAGAAGATAAAAAGTGATAGTAGTAGAAAAAACCAATAGGAGTAGTGTCAAGATGCATTATATAGCAACAATGTCAACAAGCTAGTCCCAAATACATAAGACCTCCAACTACTGGAAGATAGAGTAAATAGTAACAGTTTTGACATTCTAGGTTTGGGATATCACAAGGAATCTCTGCTATTGGATAATGAAGTCCCAGTTAATTAGACCACATTGAAACAATTCCTTGTTCCTAAAATGGACTGGATAAGCTGCTCATTTAGCCTAATCCGCAATTTATGAGCCAATTGGATCTGTGTCTTTTTTCAGGGAGGACGGTTTCTCATCAGGGCCCATTACTATATAGTCCTCTCTTACAAAGTGGGGAAATCATTTCAAGACTCTATCCTATGTTGTACCTCTCCTAATCAACCAAATATTGGAGATGTTACCATTTTTTAATATTGTAGGATGGCATGAGCCTTGAATTCCTCTTGCCTTTCCATGAATATAGGTGAAGAAAGATGGATGGGAAAGAAAAAAGTGAATGTAGCACTGGTGTATGGAAGTGAAGGATCAAGAAAGTCTTTTGCAGTGATATTTCAAAAAAGATAGCCAAGATTTTTATAATGCCCACCAGACCACAGACCACATAATCGATGGGAAAGCTCCAGTGGCCCAATCTGATAATTTCTTGCATGCTTGGGCACTATAAGATGTTTTGGAAGGCAGTTTTATCTAATCTCCCATAAATAGTAGAGTCATCCTGGGTTTCAATGATAATTAACTACAATTTTTATACTATGTTTATAATTGTTAGATCATCATTAGTATCTTTATGTTTGTACAAATATGCAAAAAAAACCCATTGAGATTGTCTTTTGGCTAGTGGTAGGCTGGGCATCATGGATGGATTCCATAGTTAGCAAGATAGGTGTGATATTTATGGAACAATGAATGAACTTTTTATAGCAGAACTCTGAAATGAAGAATAATGCAGTTTAATTATTCCCGTATACCAGAGCATAGCAGGTAGAAGGCAATTTTTATTTAAAGATTTAGTTTATTCAATTAAAATTAATTATTTATTTGTTGAATTTGGGGTGGTAAGTGAAATGCTTGACTCATTAATTTTCTTCTGCCACATGTTGAATTCAAGAAATGTGATATGAACTAAATTCCTTGGGCAAAATGAATTGGCAAGGAATTCTGTGGATGGTGATGATGACGATGACCACCACCACAGCAATATTACAAGGATTGCAAGCTTCATCTTTAAGAGTGGAAGAGTTTTGTAAAGTTCATTGAGACAGAGGATCAACACTTCAGTGAGTTGTAGGGATTGGAGGACTTCTCTTGGTTTCTCAGCAGTCATTTAGCAGGAATGTTAGGTAACATTATGGGGGTCTGTGGACACCAAAAAACACACATGAAAAGACTACACAATTTTAACCAGAGATTCTTAGCCTGGAGTCTAAGAACTTGTTTTTTGGTTTGTTTGGGTTTTTTTGTTTGTTTGTTTTAATTTGTATTTAGCATAGTATATGGCACATAGTAGGCATTTAATAAATGTTTATTTGACTGGCTGACTGATTGACATAATCTTACACATTTATCCAGTCATCTTGCTCTATATCTTGCCACTAGACCCAGATGGATCTGGAAGGGAAGGTGAGCAGGTGATGTTGCACAGCCCTCCCTTACTTAAATCCAATTCATTTGTATGTCATGGTCCTCTTCAAGAATGATGAACAACCAACAACACCATTTAATTTATGCACTTAAAAGCATTATTCATAAGATTGCAAAAAAAGGGCATATTTCAATTCTAGACTAAATTATTCTATTTTTCTATTTGCTTCTCTATTATGGTATAATTGGAATGTAGCTACTGACCATCACCAGAAGGACACTACTGACTGAAAAGTGTCTGAAATGATTTCTTTCTCTTGGGAGCAGAGATGAGTTGGTGGGTAGATTCATGAGCTTAGCTGGATGTATGGGTCCTATAGCTTTTGTTGGCAGATAAAGTCAGTGATTTAAGATGTATGTGAGTGATCATGAAATTCTCAGTTCAAAAGAGGATTTGGAGAGTTTTTCACTCAAAAGACCCTTTGGATTCTAGCTTTTGGGAAGCATGTCTGCTCACTGGTTCCGGTTACTATGTTCATTTTTAATTTTAAAATTCAATCATAATAAATTCACACATACATATACATGCACACCAAGAGTCTAATGTTCTAAATTCCAGTGGGTAGTATAGATGCTTATATGACTTTGAATCTCCTCTAGTTAATATCACTGTGTTTCATAAACTCTTTCAACCACTAGCCTGCATGCATTTCCCCAAATATTTGTAGTTTTTCTCCAATATTTTTCTGAAGTAGAAGGCACTAACTAAACAGTTTTGTGCATAGGCATCTTTGTTAAATGTTAATTCCTTTTATTGTTGCAAAAGGCTTTTTATAACAATCTGGCAAAGTAGCAGAGATAATTGATTGAATAGTGGTAGAGGTTTTAGTTCATGCTTTTCTTCTGATGGGGTTGCCAGAGGTCCACTGGACCTGAATTAAGGCTTCAAAGCCATAGAATTGTAGCACATACTTTAGGATCACTCTTCCAAAACCTCAGTCATGGCACCAGGTTAGGTACCCAGAAGGCAACTGCTAATTCTCCGTTAGTATTCTAGAGGATTATTATGGTTCACAATCCATAATTCTAGTGATTATCATTTAATATCAATTAGCAAGTTAGATTTAAATAGTTGTTAGAAATAAGTGGTATAGTGAGAACAGATGGTACAAGAATATTCCACCAAATTCTGTCATTCCCCCCTCCCTCCAGATCCAGCTAGAAGTACATTTGGAGGCTAAGGGAAAGGTAGCTCAAGTTTATAGAATCTAAGTAATTCACAACTCCTGGTTGTTGGAAGTTCCTTTGAAGAATCTTCATAAAATTTATCCTCAGTATCTTATTCTACCACTAGGTTCTTTGTGAAGTCTTGAGGCTACTTTTCCTTAAGGGATTTTATTTTTCTTTTGTTTCTGATGCAGACACTGTTAATAGCTATTTGGCACACATTGCAATAGTTCCAATGAAAAAATCTAAAATACTCTTATCTTTGGAAGTTTTCAAAGTCATTCTTTAGTAAAGAGAAGTAGGGAAGAACAAGAAGTTCCTCTCCCTATCTGCATGGAATTTCCTCTTAGAGTATTGTCTCAAATGGTTTCCCCTCCTGAGCTGATGAGAAATGGGAATGGCAAGGTTCTCAATTGGCTTGCTATTTTATTCAAGATCCATAAAGCATAACTGGGTCTTTTCAGTAAATTCCAATATAATTCCTGTTAAATGAGAACTTTTCAAATCTAGTTAAATTTTTTAAATTGGTTCAATAAAGTTATTTTTAACTTGTCAAGATAAATACTTTAAGTAGTATATGGTGAACTTATTCAACTGACAGCCCCTGACTCCCACCACTATACCCCTTAAAGGATTATACTTCTACCTGGAAAGAGACCTAAAATCTTATAATTCAACTTCTCCCATTTGGCAGATCAGGAAAAGAAAGCCATAAAAATTATGTGACCTACTGGTATTTGAACTCAGGTTCTATGATTGTAACCGATGTGTACTTTCCATTTCACCATTCTACTATGATACTTAGTACTGAGGAATCTAGAGGCATTTGTGTTATATATTAAATGTTTGATTAATTTGTGTGATGATACAAATCTTCTTTTAGTTAGGCAAGATAGCATTCACTTAAAAGTCTCATTTCAATGAAACACTTTAAAAAGTCTGAAAATGGCAATCTCACTTGTCATAGAAAAAACTTGAATGAAGGCAGAAACATAACTGGGGTAGGGTGATTGGTGCTTTTTACCAATGCATCAACATTAAGAAGGTACACTTTCTCCCTGTACTGATTGCTAACCTGCCAGTCTTTGATATGAAGTACTTTTCTCAATCATCTTTTATCTCTTCTACATCTCATCTTTTCCCATTTGTCCCATGGAATTTGGGAGTGGGGTGGTTGTGGGCCATGCCTTGGAAATGATGTCTGAACTTTCTTGGGGAGAAGCCTATCCTCTGTATGACTACGATTGCAGCCAATCAGGATAGCTTGTCTTCCATATTCCATATTCCATTTATTCCATATGCTGGAATTCCTAATTGTAGCTCTAGGGAAAGGGAATAGTTTTGCAGGGGATAGAGTGTCAAATCTAAAGTCAGGAATACCTCACTTCAAATTCAGCCTCGGACACTTACTAATTACATGACATTTGATGATGTGGCCAACCTACTTCTGAGTAATGTAGAGACTTTATGTTTCATAGAAGAACATTATGATGCCCTATGCTTTCTTTTTCCTTCTTAAGGGTAAAGAACAAAACCTGTAGATTATTGGAATAAAGGTTCTGTCCTACAGCATTAAACATATCTGTACAACTCTACCATTATACCACTACAAAACTAAAAAACAATAACAAAAAAACAACAATAAGTTTAGGGTTAATAAACTCATAAATCCTAGAATTTTGGGTCCAGGCAGCTCAAATTTCCATTTCAGACTTACTAGCAAGATGTTTGTATCTGGTTTGTTTAACTACAATTTCCATATACTTTGCTGGCTCTCACTCACTGAATGACCCTAGGACATCAATTCAATTTACTAGCATCTTCAATCTCAGCTTTTTGAACTTTGTCTGCTGGGTAAGTCACTTAACCCTGTTTGTCTAAGTTCCTCATCTGTGAAATGAACCGGAGAAAGAAATGACAAAACACTCTAATATGTTTGCTAAGAAAACTTTCAACGGGGTCACAAAGAGTCAGACATGATGGAAACAAATCAGTAACAACAATAAAGTGGAATCCACAACAGGAGTGATCACAAACAGTACAGATGAATTGGAACAAGTTTCTAGCCAGATCTAACTGCCATGAAATTAAGCAGACAAAGTTCAAGAATCTGAGATTGAAGATGTTAGTAAACTGAGTTGATCTTTAGGGTCTTTTCAGTGAGTAGATTAAACCAGTGTCGTATATGGAAAGTTTGGGTTAAACAAACCAGATTGAAACATGTTGCTAATAAGTCTGAAATGTAAAATTTGAGCTGCCTGAACCCAGAGTTCTAGGGTTTATGAGTCTATCAATCCCAAACCTGTTTTTTTTTTAATTTTGTAATGGTGTAATGGTAGAGTTTCAAGGGTATATTTAATGCTGTATAACAGAATCTTCATTCCAACAACCTCTATATTTTGTTCTTTAACCTTATGAAAGGGAAAATAAAGTATAGAGCATCATAATGTGTTTTTATGAGACACAAAGTCTCTACATTAGTCAGAAATGGTTTGTCTACATCATTAGATGTCAACATAGTGTATTACAAAATCATGAGAAAAAAAGGGATTTTTTTTCTCCCAACCACACAGCCTGGTATAATGTGTTACAGCTTTTTAGTTTTGGAAATAGTTGTTCTCTATCAAGCATTCTAAGCCATAACACAAATATGTTAAGGAAGAAAAAGCATGCATTTAAGCTTTCCTATTTGGAAATGTAGCATTTGTGTATTTAAAAATCATTTGAAGAGAAGGAATGAGCTAGGTGGTGCAGTGGATAGAGCACCAGCCCTGAAGTCAGGATGACCCGAGTTCAAATGTGATCTCAGACACTGCCTAGCTGTGTGACCCTGGGCAAGTCACTTAACCCCAATTGCCTCAGCCCCCCCCCCCAAAAAAAAAGAGAGAGAGAGAGAAGGAATAGCAAAACTGAAGATTCTATATAGAGAAACATTAGTGCAATAAGTAAAAGCAGAATATTTAATATATTATTATCTGAGATTATATGTACACATCCCTAAAACTGTCCCTAAGCTTACTTGCTGTGAAATTTTTGGGGGAATAATGAAGGAAAATCCTACAAAGACAACTTATTTTAAACAGAATTAACAACTATGTCATGCACATTATTCTGTACCTATTGATTGTCAAAATCTTATGCTGATGGTGGATGATTTGCTACAGGGACTAGAAATCAAGCATGAGTATATCTGGTACACATCAAGAGGTATCTTAAGACTGTATCTGATCAGAGCTCTCTCTAAGCCTTGCTTACTTAATGATAGGTGCATGATGTATATGCTGGACTGGTATATATTAATATCCTCATGAGAAATTCCATTCCCCATGGTGTTGTCACAAAAGAAAAAAGATCTGGGGAAATAATCTAGTAAAGTGACTTCTCAAGCAATTTTAGTCATAGAATGGAGTTTCACAGTACTTGTTATCTTAAGCCATGTAAATCTTTCAAAATGACTTACCATTTACAATGGATACAAGGGATATTACAATATCCCTCTTTGTGGATCAGTGCAGTTGTAGATTTTAATTGCCAAGTACTTAATTTTTAATACAATGATAACAAACAATCTGTATATACTTTTCCATTTTAAGGTTGATTGAATAAGTAGAAGGGTAGCTGAGTGACTCCATAGATATTGTTCTAGACTTGGAGTCTTGGCTTGCCTCAGATTCCTCTTCTGTAAAAGGAGTTGGAAAAGGAAATGGCATACTGCTCCATTATCTTTGGTAATAAAATCCCAAATGGAGTCACAAAGAATCATAGAATAATAATAGAAGAGGCAGAACGTTCACTAGAAAAAATCAGTAGATAGAGTTTGATGATAGGTGGACAGAGATGAAGATGGGGCAGTGATGGTAGGGAATTAAGTTCTATAGGGAAAGGATGTACTGGGTTCATCACATTACTCTTCTGCTAAAAAGCTACAGTGTCTCCCAATTGTCAACAGTTATAAAATAAAAATTCTCCAACCTAGCATTTAAGCTTCTCTGTAATCTGGTCCCAACCTACTTTTCCTGACTCACTATTATTCTTCTTGCATTGTGAGTTCTAGGCAAACTCAATGAACAACTGTTCCTTAGTATCACCCTGTTCAAACATGATGAGGAGACATGGCATGATGGCTAGAGAACCAATCTCTGAATCAATCTTTCTTCTCACATATGTTTCTTGTGTTCCCTGGGTAAGACATATAAATTCTCCGTACTCCAGTCAAATCTCTAGGATTATAAATTGCAGGTAAACCATCAGCCTGTATATAAAAGGACTTCTCTAAACCAGTGACATTACAGGTTAAGTCCACGTTGCTGTTGCTATTCTATAGTATTTCCCACTTCTGTATACTCATGCAAACTAATACTTATTCTTGGAATGCATGCCTTTCTTCTACCAAAGCTCTTTTCTTCTCTCTGAGCCTTGGCATAACCTTTAAGAAGGTTTCCCCACCCCCCAAAAAAAATTCTATTCCCAACTGAAAATCAACTTTTACTCATTAATTTTTTTCTAGAATATTTTGTCTGGGATTTTGCTCCTTTTACACCCTATCTCCTTTACCTGAGTATATATCATGATGTATATGGTCAAAGGTTGTGGTGTTTTTCATTTTATCCATAATATTTAGCATAGTACCCAATATCTAATAGATATTGAATAAGTAATTTTGTTGATTTTATGGCTACCATTCCATAAAGAAGAGCCCCAAATCATATGTTCTCTCCAATTTCCATTATTCATGCATATATATGTCCATATTATGACAAAATCAACCTCCATTTCTGTTGCTTTAATTAATGTGATGCCTTACAAGCAAATAATACCTGAGATATGCATCATACTTTACTTTCAAGTTAACACATTCTGAAGCCTAAACCTTTGGGGGGGGTAAAATATCCCAGGAAAATATATGTGTGGCTCAGCTACATTCTTTTAGAATACAGATTAGGTCATTAAGGAATCACACATTCCCTACACTTATCAGTGTTTACATACAGTGAAGTCTATTAATTGAATGGGCATGGAGAACACTGATATACCATCTCACTTTATCAGAGGGCTACTTTTCTGTCTTCATCAATACATTCTGCCTTTAATTCTCAGGACTGATTAAAAAAAGTTTTCATTTCCTCCCTGTTCCTTTTTGTCTTTGCTTTACTTCGTTATTGAATTTGTAGTTTCTTTCAGCAAGAGCTTGGATTTTATAATAGAGCTCACAAGTATAGCTCCTGTTAGACAGTCAGCCCACCCCTACCCCAGCTGATTAACTGTTGAAATAAATAGAAGTAAATTGGTGAGAATGTTTGAGGAATCTCCTTTTGTATCAGAAGGAAAACAAAATGGGGCTACATTTAATATAAAATAGCCATTTATTCAGAATTTGTAATTGAAATCAGAGATAAAGGAAATCAGAGATGAAGCATTTTTACAAATACAGTAGTCAGAGTAGTCTCCTTGATTTACCTTTTAATTGTTTTTCCACATACTTTTGAAGAAGCATTCTATAGAATTTTATAGACTATTTAAGAAATAACAGCATAATACTAGTGTTATATTATAAATTAATATATACATATTCAGATGATGTATTAAATTCTATAGAAGCTCATTTCAAAATATATTCACTTCTTATGCTCCCTAATTCCAATTTCATCCTACCTCATTAGTAATGATTTCAAATACTATTATGTCAATGAAAATTAGATTATTATGTTTTCATTTCAATCTGATAATATGCATGTGATAATATTTTACTTATTTGTGAAAAATGCAAAATAGAATGATGACTATAGACTCATATAATATCAGAACTAGAAGGAACTTTAAGGAATCCCTCTCATTTCACAGTTGAAGAAACAGGACTAGGGAGGTTATGACTTGCCCTTATTGCCAATGAAGAATTATGTTGAAGAAGTAGAATGAATGATATCATCAAAGAGATTTATGAATGGAAAAGGAAATGAACTGGTTCATGTAGCAATAGGGAAGCCTAACAGATAAATGGTCCCTGTGCTACATTTGTCCCATAGTAAAGTCAGGAGACCTAAGGCCTCTTACATATTCATCTTCTTTTATTACTCCTTCCCTTCCCAATTCCAGTATCATCATAGGGATCTCTGGTCCACTGCTAAAATGGAAGAATTTGATCACTTCTGTATTTTACAAATATGGAAGCCCCGTAGTAATAACAGTTGAATAAGGAAGAGTAATGTTGATTATGAAGACAAAGAAGATGATGTTGAGAGGTAATGTACAATAGTGGATAGTTTCATAGTTAGGAATTCTTAGAATCAAATTCTTTCTCTAAGACAAACTGGATGGATTATCCAGACAAGTTACAACCTCACAAAGCATATAAATTCCATCATAAGATAAGACCTCCACTCATGAAATAACAAGATTGGCTCCCAAATAAAACTGATATCTAACATTTATACAAAATGTTAAGGTTTGTAAAGTTCATTATAGATCTCAACATATTTGAGTCCCATGACATGGAACTTTCATGTGAATGTGTCAGATAGGATTGCTATTTTTCAGAAACATTGATTTACATTTTATAAATCAAGAAACTGAATCAAAGAATAGTTAAGTAATTTTCTCTTGCCTATATTCCCCTATTTCTTTCAAATAGTCACACATTTATCATGGTTTCCATTTCCTTTATTAATTCTGATGGTCCTTTTCTGGGTGTACTTCAATTTGTTAAAATGTTGTAACTTGGAATTCAGGTGTTTAATGATTGCACTTCAATTATAGCATTCTATGCATCAAAATTATCACAGTTTTAACATTAAACCACAATCTGTACTCAATATATTATTAGCTTAATATGATTATATTTTGCAAATATTCTTGGCTACTAGTACATTTTTATTGTGTTCCTTTTCAAAGGAATGTGACTAATCAGTAAATTAAAACATTACAGTCTTCTAAATCTAATTCCCTTAGTATTGACAGAAGATGTAGACGGTTATGAAGTCATAAAATGAGATCTTGAAAAAATTCAGAATTTTCATGATATCATAATGACCTCCCCCCCATTCCAATACTGGCCCAGTAGTGTTTCAGGCAACAATTCTTGACTTTGGAGAAAAGGTTTGTAAAAACATCCCTGAAATTAGGGTGTATCACTTCCACATTAACCAACTACAGCCAGCACCACATAAATATTGCAGAGTTTTAAATTTTCATAAACCATAATCTATAATGGCTCCCAGAGCACCAGCTATTTTCTCTCCACTACATATCATGCATTTTTAACTGTTTGTAATTACACAATTAAACAGTAGACCATTGAGACTCACAGGAGCCATTAGCTCAAACTGTGACAACTTCCATATCTTATCACCAGATATGGTTTCTTAGAATCATAAAATCTTAGAGTTGTAAGATACCTTAGAGGTCACTCAGATCAACCCCATCCTGAAACATAAATTTCCCACCTAATAAGTGTCTCCATAGCTTCCACTTGAAAATTTTTGATGATGAAGAACTCATTACATTTCAAGGCATGGCATTGTACTTTTTATGGCTATAATTGTTGGGGAATTTTGTTTTCAGTGAATCCAAATGTTCTCCGTGTGTGTGTGTGTGTGTGTGTGTGTGTGTGTGTGTGTCTTTCTCTCTCTCTCTGTCTCTCTCTCTCTTTCCCTCTCCCCCCCTCTCCTTTTCTCCTTCCCTTTCTCCCTTCCTCTCTCTTTCCCTCCCTCTCTCCTCCCTTTCTCTCTTTCCCCTCTCTCTCTTCCCCCTCTCTTCCCTTCCCTCCCCCGTTCTTCCTCCCTCTTCCATCCCTCCCTCCCTCCTTTTTCTCTTTCTCTCCCTTCTTCTCTCTCTCTCTCTCTCTCTCTCTCTCTCTCTCTCTCTCTCTCTCTCTCTTTCTCTCTCTCTTTCTCTCTCTCCCTTACTTCCCTTGCCTCCCTCCCTCCTTGTCTCCCTCCCTCCTTCCCTCTTTTTCTCTCCCTTCATTACTCCCTCTCTCTTCTTCCCTCCCTCCTTCCCCCTTCTCTATCTTCATCTCCTCCTTTCCTCTCTCTCTCTATCTCTCCCCACCCCTCTCTCTATGTCTTTATCTCTTTCTCCTTTCCTCCCTCTCTTCTTTCTCACCACCTTTCTCCCAGTTTCAACTTATAAAGATTATCTTAGTTTATTAATAATGTGATTTATTACCAGTACTTAAAGTGAACAACATTTTGTCCTGGTGCCTTATAGAAGTATTGGAGATTTTGCAAGATTTCATGATGAAAAAAAGAGACAGTGTGGCCCAAGCTAAGTGAAGACATAAGAGGAGAGGAGAGAGGGAGAGAAGCTATCAAAATATTATGAAATAATAATGTATCAAGGAGCATGGTGTGCATATCTGCTCCTCCCTTGATGTTCTCCAGGGCTCTATTATGAACTCTTGCAGAATATCCACCAATGTTACTATAACTTCTATGTCCTGTACCAGTAGATACGTTCTTTCATATAAAAAACCATTTCTATTCTTGAATATGTTTTAGGAAGGAAGGGTTTGACTCAGCTCCCTATATTGATGAGTGTCAAAAGAACACATATTACATTCAGTTACAGTCTCAGTATTACAAGGGCATTCAAAGATCTTCTATTCATTTGGAACAGGTATTTCTTCTATATCATCCAGAAAAAAAGGGTATTGGGTTCTGTAGTGATGAGTTCCCCTTTGACATGTGATGTATCCCCTTGTACTTTGATGCAACCTTAATTTTTAGGAGGTTTTGACCTTTAATTTATTTTGCAACTTCTCCTTATTAACTGTTCTACCTTCTGGTATCCAAGTCCCAGGACATCTGACATTGGCATGTTAGTCTAATACAGATGAACTCAGAAGCCAGTTAAAAAGCAGTTATTGTTGAGATTATGATAGATTTGTTGTCCAAAGTCTGGATGTAGTCTGTACCTAAGAATTCATTCATGTTGCTGGACAGGCTAACGTATAATTTTCCTCTAGAAAACACCCAAGTCTAGTAAACAGTCTGATACACACACAAAAGTTTACCTAAGTTACTATAGCCTCTAGTGCCACACTGACTTGTTACAAATAAATTAAATTTTACATATACATATATATACATATATATATATATATGCCACTTTAATTTCTTACTCTTTTTTCTGAAACACCCAGCTCTATCACTGCAGTATAAAGACATAATATATCCACCAACTCAGAAATTGGGAGTCATATTTTATTTACTATTTGTGGTAAATATTAAGAAGCATTCTGGGATTGTCATTATTATTATTATTATAGAAGAGCAACTTCCTTCTTGCCCCATCATCAATTGTCATCCTTTCCTTATCATGTTAATAGGTGGGACCAAACAATTCTTATAATTCTTCTCAATGACAACTCCAGATAATTAAAAACAGTTTTTATATACTCAGTCTTTTCTCCAACTTATGTGTCATTGCCTCCTTTAAAAAGATCCTCATTTATCATGCTTTCTATTTCCTCTAATAATTTTAATTATCTTCTTCTGGATGATTTCTAATATATATCACCAGATATAGCCAAGATATAGATATGGATCAGTTTTTTAATGTGCTTTTTAAATATGCTCAATACTTAGTACAATGCTTTAGATATGATCTCACTTGGGTTCATAGAATCTATCTCAGTGAAGCCTACATTTATATTAGGGATTTTGATTGCCATGTCATAATTAGGTTTGCAGTACATTCACAATGCCAAGGTTTTCCAAATCTTTCTATCCTATCCTTCTCCAAAATCCATACATTTGTATTTGTGCTATTGATTTTTTGAACTTGTACATAGTACTGATACTTGAAAATTGCTCATAACATTTCTTATTATTAGATTTGACTCACTATTCTTGTATATTAAGACATTTTTGGATCTTGATGTTATCATTCAACAAGAACTCTGTAAATGTGGTGAACGTTCCAAACAATCCTTCATGTAAGGCTTTAGAAGAAATATAGGCCAGAACAGACCCATAAGAAGGACCCTGTGCTAAAGAGTTCCCTCCAAGTTGATCCATGGCTAGATCATTCAAGCAGTTCTTAAACCCTATATTAGGGTGGAGCCAAGATGGTGGAGTGCAGACATGACTTTCTGTGACCTCCTCTGACCTTTCTCTCAAACCAACAGCAGATTAAGCCTCTAAACTGATTTTGGAGTTAAAGCACCCACAAAAATTTGGAGTACAACACATTCCCAGAAGTTACCTTGGAAGAACTTCAGAACAGGCCTTTTTCAGTCAGGGGACAGCTTGCCAAGCCCAGATGGCAGCTCCGGGAGACAGGGCAGGAAGCCGGGCTGGGAATCAGAGTGTGGCAGTTTTTAAGTACCTGGGAAGTTTCTGTGAGCATCTTAGGCTATTCTGTCCTAATTGCAAGCAGGTGCTTTGGCAGATCTGCCTTTTTTTTTTTTTTTTTATAAAAGATAGATTGTAAACCACTGAGAACACCGGACCTAGCCCTGATTGCCCAGCACCCAGAGTCAATCAGTGGAACTGCTCCTGGGAAAATTAAAACAGCTGCCACTCCTTTGCTTTGAACAGATCTCAAGTCTTCAAAAATGAATAAAAAAGAAAAAAGAACTCTCACCATAGAGAGCTTTTATGGAGAGAGATGAATAGACCTCAGATCCTGAGCTTCATAAAGGTAAAGCAACTCCAGAGGAAGATGCAAAAGGAGAAATGAGCTGGTCCCCATTTCATAAGGCTTTTCTGGAAGACTGCATAAAGAATCTTAAAAGAGAGTTAGAAGAAAAATGGGGAAATGAAGTGAGATAATTGCAAGAAGGATATAATGCCCTACCAAAGAGATGTGAAAAAGACACCAATTCACTGAAAAAACAAAATTGATGAAATGGAAAAAGACCACAATGAATAAAAAAAAAAATTCTATTGGCCAATTACAAAAGGAGCTAAAAAAGGTAACTGAAGAAAATAATACTTAAAAATTAGAATTGAACAAATGGGAATGAATGAATCAATAAGACTATCTTACAAGAAATCATGAAAGAAAACTGCCCTGATGTTTTAGAATCAAAAGGTAAAATTGCCTTGAATAGAATTCACCAATCATCTCCTGAAAGAGACCCCAAAATTAAACCCCCAAGGAATATCGTGCCTAAATTTCAGGACTATTGCACCAAGGAAAAGATATTGCAAGCAGCCAGAAAGAAACAATTCAAATCCTGAAGAACTATAATTAGAATCACCCAGCATCTATCAGCTTCCACTTAAAGGATTGAAAGGCCTGGAATCAGATATTCCAAAAAGCAAAGGAACCTGGATTACAGCCAAGAATAAGCTATCCAGCTAGAATGAGCATTATCTTCCAGGAAGGAAGATGGACATTTAATGATATAGGTGAATTTCACCTATTTCTAATGAAAAGACCAGATCTAAACAACAACAAAAAAATGACCTCCAAACACAGAACTCAAGAGAAGCATTAAAAGGTAAAAAGGAAAGATCTCTTGAGAACTATATTTCTATTATGGGTATACTTAGAGAATGGGTGTATAATTAAATTTTTCTTTGACAATATGAAAAAGAAAATAGAGGTGAAAGGGGGATCATACTGGAAAAAAAGAGGGAAAGGAGGTAAAATAAGGTAAAATAAAAAGAAGGTAATAATAAAGTAAAATCTCATGAAGAGGCAAAGAAAATCTAATGTATTTGAGGGAAAGAAGGGAGGGGGGTGACCATTGTGTGAATCTTACTCTCATCAGATTGGGCTCTAAAAGAGAATATCAGATACATTTGGTATCACAGAGAAACTTATCCCACCTTATGGGGAAGTGGGAGGGAAAGAAGGAAAAGAAAGGGAAGGACTATTAGAAAGGATAGTGGAAGAAGTAGGAGAAAGGTATAAAAAAGGTGGAGGGGCTCCACAGGCAGAGGACTGTTTCAAGGAGGTGGTCATCAAAAGCAAAATACTGGGGATGGGGGAAGGGAGAAAGGGGAAAGGAAAGAGAAAAACATAACTTTGGGTAAATAAGATGGCAGGAAATATAGAATTAGTTGTTTTAAATGTAAATGTGAATGAGATAAATTCTCCCATAAAACGGAAGCAGATAGAAGACTGAATTGAAAGCCAGAATCCTACAATATGTTGTTCTCAAGAAACACATCTAAAGCATAGAGATACATACAGAGTGAAGGTAAAAGACTGGAGCAGAATCTATTATGCTTCAGGTAAACAAACAAAAAAAAAGCAGAGAAAGTAAAGGCAAAGATGGATCTAATTAAAAGATATAAGGAAGGAAACTGTATTTTACTAAAGGGTACCATAGATAATGAAGCAACATCAATACTAAACATATATGCACCAAGTGGTATAGCATCAAAAGTCCTAGAAGAGAAGTTAAGAGAGATGCAAGAAGAAATAGACAGCAAGACTATACTAGTGAGGTATCTCAACCTTGCTCTCTCAGAACTAGATAAATCAAATCACAAAATAAATAAGAAAGAAGTTAGGGAGGTAAACAAAATGTTAGAAAAGTTAAGTATGATAGATCTTTGGAGAAAATTGAATGGAGACAGAAGGGAGTTTACTTTTTTCTCTGCATTTCATGGAACTTATACAAAAAATGACCATTTGTTAGGACATAAAAACCTCAAAATCAAATGCAGGAAAGCAGAAATAGTAAATGCATCTTTTTCAGATCATGATGCAATAAAAATTACATGCAATATAAGGCCAGGAGAAAATAGACCAAAAGTTAATTGGAAATTAAATAATCTAATCCTAAAGAATGAATGGGTGAAAGAGCAAATCACAGACAATCAATAATTTCATCCAGGAGAATGACAATAATAAGAAAACATACCAAAATTTGTGGGATACAGCCAAAGTGGTTATAAGGGATAATTTTATATCTCTAGATGCTTACTTGTATTGAATAGAGAAAGATAAGACCAATGAATTGGGCTTACAATTTAAAAAGCTAGAAAAAGAACAAATTAAAAGCCCTCAATTAAATACCAAATTGGAAATTCTGAAAATAAGAGATTAATAAAATTGAAAATAAGAAAAGTATTGAATTAATAAATAAAACTAAGAGTTGGTTTTATGAAAAAACCAACAAAATAGATAAGCCTTTAGTTAATTTCATTAGAAAAAGAAACAGGAGAGGGCGGAGCCAAGATGGCAGAGCGCAAAATTGACTCTCTGCATCTTCCTCCGATCTTCTCTCAAACCAACAATAAAATAAGCCTCTGAACTGATCTTCAAGTCAATGAATTCAGAAATATTTGGACACTGCTCTCTGAAGAACTTCATATCAGGTTTGTCTAATTCGGACAAAGGGATAAACAAGTGGACTCCGGTATAGGCCGGAAGTGAGGGTGGGACTCAGCTCAGCTCATCCTGGCAAAAACTCCAAACTCCAAATTCCAAACACCTGGAGTTTATGTGAGCCACTTGGGACACTCTGTCCTGATTGGGGGCAGGTGTTCTGGCAGACTTGCCTTGTTTAAGGAGTAATTCGGGCTTAGTCCTAGCCCCCACCGGCCCAGCACCTTAAATTAATTCGCCAAAGTGCCCCAGGGCAAAGAGCTTTAGCCTCGGTTTTTCCAAACCTTAAAGAGATATACATGCTGTCTAAAAAAAAAATGAAGAAGCAAAAGAGAGCTCTCACCATAGACAGCTTTTATCAAGACAGAGAAGGGCTGACCCCAGATCCTGAGATTCCTTTAGACAAAACTCCAGAGGAAGTCAGCAAGGACCATCACTGGTCCCCTTTTCAAAAGGCCTTTCTGGAAGATTGCATAAAGAACCTCATAAGAGAGCTGGAGGATAAATGGGAAAATAAATTGAAATCAGTGCAAGAAGGATACAATATCTTGCAAGGAGGATATGATACCCTGCAAAAGAGATATGAAAAAGACACCAATTTATTGAAAAATAAAATTAGTGAAGTGGAAAAAGAGTGCAATGAACAAAAAATTCAATTGACCAGTTACAAAAGGAGCTTAAAAAGGTAACTGAAGAAAACAACACTTTAAAAATAAGAATTGAACAAATGCAAGTGAATGACTCAATAAGACTTCAAGAATCAGTCAAACAAAAACAAAAAAATGAAAAATTAGAAGAAAATATGAAATATTTCCTAGGAAAAACAACTGACTTGGAAAATAGATCTAGGAGAGACAACCTAAGGATTATTGGACTTCCTGAAAGCCATGATGAAAAAAAAATCTAAACACTATCTTCCAGGAAATCCTGAAAGAAAACTGCCCTGAGATTGTAGAATCAGAAGGCAAAATCACCATTGAAAGAATTCACTGATCACCTCCTGAAAGAGACCCCAAAATTAAAACCCCAAGGAATATCGTGGCTAAATTTCAGGACTATCACACCAAGGAAGAGATTCTGCTAGCAGCTAGAAAGAAACAATTCAAATACCGAGGATCAATAATTAGAATCACACACGATTTGTCAGCCTCCACATTGAAGGATTGAAGGGCCTGGAACCAGATATTCTGAAAGGCAAAGGAACTTGGATTACAACCAAGAATAACTTATCCAGCTAGAATGAGCATTATCCTCCAGGGAAGAAGATGGTCATTCAATGATATAGGTGAATTTCACCTATTTCTAATGAAAAGACCAGATCTGAACAAAAAATTTGACCTCCAAACACAGAACTCAAGAGAAGCATAAAAAGTTAAAAAGGAAAGGACTTTTGAGAACTTTATTTCTACTATGGGGATACTTAAAGTTTGGGGGTATAATTAACTAGAGATTGCTTTGATAATATGAAAAATAAAACTAGAAGGGGAAAGGTTGTCATACTGGGGAAAAGAGGGAAAAAGTGGTAAAATAAGATCTAAAAAAAAGGAGGTAAAAACAAGATAAAATCTCTTGAAGAGGCAAAGAAAACCTAGTATAATTGAGAGAAAGAGGGGAGGGAGATGAACATTGTGTAAATTTTACTCTCATCAGGTTGGGCTCTAAAAGTGTATATCAGACACTTGATTTCACATAGAAACTTGTCTGTTGCTAGAGGGAAGTGGGAGGGAAAGAAGGAAAAAGAAAGGGATAAATTATTAGAAGGGAAAATAGAAGAATCAGGGGAAAGGAGTTAAAAAAAGGGGGGAGGGGATCTAAAGGGTGGTAGATTGTTTGGGAGAGGGAGTCATCAAAAGCAAAGTACTGAGGAGGGGGGAAGGGAGAAAGGGGAAAGGAAAGGGTAAAACATAACTTGGGTAAATAAGATGGCAGGAAATAAAGAATTAGTTATTCTAACTGTGAATGTGAATAGGATGAACTCTACCATAAAGCGGAGGCGGGTATCAGACTGGATTAAAAACCAGAATCCCACAATATGTTGTCTACAAGAAACACATCTAAAACATAGTGACACATATAGGATGAAGGTAAAAGGCTGGAGCAGAACCTATTATGCTTCAAGTGAACAAAAAAAAAGCAGGAGTAGCAATCCTTATCTCAGATCAAGTAAAAGCCAAGATAGATCTACTCAAAAGAGATAAGGAAGGAAACTATATTTTATTAAAGGGTACCATAGGTAATGTAGCAATATCAATACTAAATATATACGCACCAAGTGCAATAGCATCCAAATTCCTAGGGGAGAAATTAAGAGAGATGCAAGAAGAAATAAACAGCCAAACTATACTAGTGGGGGATCTCAACCTTGCTCTCTCAGAACTAGATAAATCAAACCACAAAATAAACAAGAAAGAAACTAGGGAGATAAACCAATTGTTAGAAAATCTAGGTATGATAGATCTATAGAGAAAGTTGAATGGAGACAGTAGGGAGTTTATTTTTTCTCAGCAGTCCATGGAACCTATACAAAAATCGACCATGTGTTAGGGCATAAAAACCTCAAAATCAAATGCAGAAAGGCAGAAATGGTAAATGCATCTTTTTCAGATCATGATGCAATAAAAATCACATGCAATATAAGGCCAGGAGAAAATTAACCAAAAGTTAATTGGAAATTAAATAATCTAATCCTGAAGAATGAATGGGTGAAAGAGCAAATCATAGACACAATCAATAATTTCATCCAGGAGAATGACAATAAGGAGACAACATACCAAAATTTGTGGGATACGGCCAAAGCGGTTTTAAGGGGCAATTTTATATCTCTAGATGTTTACTTGCATAAAATAGAGAAAGAAAGGGTCAACGAATTGTGCTTATTATTTAAAAAACTAGAAAAATAACAAATTAAAAATCCTCAATTAAATACCAAATTGGAAATTCTAAAAATAAAAGGAGAAATTAATAAATTGAAAATAAGAAAACTATTGAATTAATAAATAAAACTTAGAGTTGGTTCTACAAAAAAAAAAAAACCAACAAAATAGATAAGCCTTTAGTTAATTTGATAAGAAAAAGGAAAGAGAAAAATCAAATTGTTAGTCTCAAGAATGATAAGGGAGAACTTTCCTCCAATGAAGAGGAAATTAGAGCAGTAATTAGGAGTTACTTTGCCCAACTTTATGCCAGTAAGTTTGATAATCTAAATGAAATGGAGGAATATCTACAAAAATATAGATTGCCCAGGTTAACAGAAGAGGATATAAATTATTTAAATAGCCCCATATTAGAAAAAGAAATAGAACAAGCTATTAACCAACTCCCTAAGAAAAAACCTCCAGGGCCAGATGAATTTACATGTGAATTCTACCAAACATTCAAAGAACAATTAATTCCAATACTACACAAATTATTTGAGAAAATAGGGACAGAAGGTATATTGCCAAATTCCTTCTATGAGACAGATATGGTGCTGATAGCTAAACCAGGTAGGGTGAAAACAGACAAAGAAAACTATAGACCCATTTCCCTAATGAATATTGATGCAAAAATTTTAAATAAGATATTAGCAATGAGATTACAGAAAGTCATCCCCAGGATAGTACACTATGATCAAGTAGGATTTATACCAGGGATGCAGGGCTGGTTCAATATTAGGAAAACTATCAGCATAATTAATTATATTAATAACCAAACTAACAAAAACCATATGATTATCTCAATAGATGCAGAAAAAGCATTTGATAAAATTCAATACCCTTTCCTATTAAAAACACTAGAGAGTATAGGAATAAATGGGCTTTTCCTTGAAATGATCAGTAGCATCTATTTAAAACCATCAGCAAGCATCATATGTAATGGAGACAAACTAAAACCATTCCCAATAAGATCAGGAGTGAAACAAGGCTGCCCACTGTCACCATTACTATTTAATATTGTATTAGAAATGTTAGCTTTAGCAATAAGAGAAGAAAAAGAGATAAAAGGAATCAGAGTAGGTAATGAAGAAACCAAATTATCACTTTTTCCAGATGACATGATGGTATACTTAGAGAACCCTAGAGATTCAACTAAAAAACTACTAGAAACAATTCACAACTTTAGCAAAGTGGCAGGATTCAAAATTAATCCACATAAATCATCAGCATTTTTATATATTACCAACAAAGTTCCGCAGCAAGAGATACGAAAAGAAATTCCATTCCAAATAACAAATGATAGGATAAAATATTTGGGAATCTATCTGCCAAGGAAAAGTCAGGAACTATACGAACTAAACTACAAAACACTTTCCACACAAATAAAGTCAGACCTAATCAATTGGAAAAACATTAAGTGCTCATGGGTAGGCAGAGCAAACATAATAAAAATGACAATACTACCCAAACTAATCTACTCATTTAGTGCCATACCAATGAAACTCCCAAGAAATTATTTTACAGATCTAGAAAAAAATAGTAGCAAAGTTCATTTGGAAGAACAAAAGGTCAAGGATTTCAATGGGTTTAATGAAAAAAAAAGGCAGATGAAGGTGGCCTTGCTGTACCACATCTAAAACTATATTATAAAGCAGCAGTCATCAAAACCATTTGGTACTGGCTAAGAAATAGAGCAGTTGATCAGTGGCACAGGACAGGTTATCAGGACAATCTAGGTAATAACCTTAACAATTTAGTGTTTGATAAACCCAAAGACCCCACCTTTTGGGATAAGTACTCACTATTTGGCAAAAACTGCTGGGAAAATTGGAAACTAGTGTGGAAGAAATTAGGGCTTGACCCACACCTAACACCACATACCAAGATAATATCTAAATGGGTTCAAGATCTAGATATAAAGTGATTTTGTAAGCAAGTTAGAGGAATGTAATATAGTTTACCTCTCAGACCTGTGGAGATGGAATAAATTTATGTCCAAAGAAGATCTGGAACTCCTAATTGAACACCAGATGGATAATTTTGATTATATTAAGTTAAAAAGTTTCTGTAGAAATAAAACTAATGCAGACAAGATTAGGAGGGAAGCATCAAATTGGGAAATCATCTTTACATTTAATGGTTCTGATAAAGGCCTCATTTCTAAAGTATATACAGAATTGTCTCATATATATAAGAATTCAAGCCACTCTTCAATAGATAAGTGGTCAAGGGATATGAACAGACAATTTTCAGATGATGAAATTAAAACCATCTCTAGTCATATGAAAAGTTGCTCCAAATCACTATTGATCAGAGAAATGCAAATGAGGACAACTCTGAGGTACCACTACACACCTGTCAGATTGGCTAAAATGACAGGAAAAGATAATGATGAATGTTGGAGGGGATGTGGGAAAACTGGGACACTAATACATTGTTGGTGAAACTGTGAATGGATCCAACCATTCTGGAGAGCAATTTGGAGCTACGCTCAAAAAGTTATCAAACTGTGCATACCCTTTGACCCATCAGTGTTTCTATTGGGCCTATATCCCAAAGAGATCTTAAAGGAAGGAAAGGGCCCCACATGTGCAAGAATGTTTGTGGCAGCCCTTTTTGTAGTGGCTAGAAACTGGAAACTGAAGGGATGCCCATCAATTGGAGAATCGTTGAACAAATTATGGTCTATGAATGTCATGGAATATTATTGTTCTGTAAGAAATGACCAGCAGGATGATTTCAGAGAGGCCTGGAGAGACTTACATGAACTGATGGTAAGTGAAATGAGCAGAACCTGGAGATCATTGTACATGGCAATAACAGACTATATGATGATCAATTCTGATGGACGTGTTTCTCTTCAACAATGAAATGTTTCAGATCAGTTCTAATGATGAAGAAAGCCATATACACCGAGGGAGAGGCCTGTGGGATCTGAGTGTGAACCACAACATAGCATTTTCACACTCTCTGTTGATGTTTGCTTGCATTTTGTTTTCCTTCTGAGGTTTTTTTTTTTCTTGTAGATCCAATTTTTCTTGTACAGCAAGATAACTATATAAATACGTATATATATATATTCTATTTGTCATGTGTTTTAACATAATTAACATGTATTAGATTTCCTGCCATGTAAGGGAGGGGGTGGAGAGAAGGAAGGAAAAATTTATAGCAGAAGACTTTGCCAAGGTCAATGTTTAAAAATTGTCCATGCATATATTTTGCAAGTAAAAAGCTTAATCAAAATAAAATAAAAAATAAACCCTATACTATCATCTATCTCACTTTTTTCTAATGTCATATGGATATCATGAAGAATTTTATTTAATTCATTGTTGAAATTCAAGAATATTTTATCAATGGCATTTCTTTTTTCTTTTATTCCTATAACAGTGCAAAAAGTAAAATGAGTAGTGTGTCTTGAGATGAACTTTTCTTGGTAAACTAATCCTGGTTCTTATTGCTTCATTTTTTCAAAGCACCTATAAACCGTATTTTAAATATTATGTTCTAGCATTTTGCTAGGATATGGACAATGATCCAAAATAATTCCAAAAGACCCATGATTTTAAAAAAAATGCTTTTTATCTCCAGAGGGAGACAACTGATGAGCAATGGGTACAGATTGAAGCATACTTTGTTAACTTTCTTCATTGTCCTTAGATGTTTGGGATGTGTTTTCTTTTGCAGCATGGCTAATATGGATGTATGGTTAGTGTTACTTCACGTGTAAAATCAATATATTGATTGCCTTTTCTGGGGATGGAGTAGTGGTAGGAGGGAGAAAGAAAATTTGGAACTCAATTTTAAAAGAGAATCTTAAAATTTTTACATATATTAGGAAGTATTTAACAAAAAAACTCCACATTTTTAAAAAGAGTTGCAGGCAAATATAACAGGATCATAGTGCTTTTTATATGACATTCTTATAATACTCTAGGTGTCACTTTAAATGACTTACAATATTTATAGTTGCATTCTTCATAGAATATTCAATTTTATTCAACAACCATTTAATAAGCAACAATTACTGTATTATATTGGAGTGATACAGCAAGTATATAGGTAAGTTAAGAAGATAATGTAAAGAAAGAAGAAAAAAGCTGCAGTAAGTCTTGGAAGGGAATAAGAAAGGTTTCACAGAGAAGATGATACCTGAGCCTTGAAAAGATATTAAGATTCTGCAAGGCAGATATATGGTCAATGAGCATGCCAGCTATGGGCAATGATCTGTGCAAGTGATGGCAGAAGATGGAATCTTATATCTAGGTACTATATAGTAGGGTAGTTTCTTGGGAATATAGAATGCTTAAAAAGAGGAATATGGTGAATTGTTATACTTGTGATCATTCAGTCAAATCAGTCAAACTTTTTAAAGTAACTACTAAATTACAGATGCTGTTCTAGGTGCTAAGGATATAAAGACTTCAAATGAAGTACCCCATACCCAGCACTTAAATTTAATGGAGAAGAAAAATGCATAGTATAGTTATATACAAAGCACGTATTTGAATACTTATATGTATATATACATATATAACATATTAAGTAGATTCAAGGAATTCTTGGAGAGAACATACTATCTTAGTTCATCATACCATTGGGAAAAATTCTACTCCATATTCCATATTGCCCCTTAATCCAACCTCATTCTTATTCATCCTCCCATTCCTCTTTTCCCTAGCCCTTTCCCTTGTCTATTAAATATCTTTGAGAAAAGTTATCAATGCCCTTAGAAAAGGATTTTCTTCAACTGTGTTGTGTCCAAATGTATATTGTTCCCCAAACTAAAATAAATTTTGAATCTATAACTGAAAATAATTCAATGAAAAAATAACAAAAAGCAGTAAAAAACAAAAAGTTTTTGAAAGTGATAAATTTGCTTATTATAAGCATGTTGTGTTTGAATATAATATACCAAAAAGAACATAGCTTTTGTGGGTTCTATTAATTCTGAATAATGTCTCAAACATTCTGGATCTTTGGTATAAGCCAAGTGGCATCAATATAACTATCTCTTTTTTTGTGTGTATTTGATTCAGACTCTACACATTTTTCAGTCTCTCCAAGTCTTATGGGTAATAATTGTAGATTAACCATTCTCTGCCTTAAACAACCAATAACAAACTTTATTCCTGCAGATTGATCTAGTAGCTGTGTGGTCTCATATATCAAGAAGTATACTCACATTAATTAAAATTGAGAGCAAAATCTGAGTTTGTTGCCCCTCTAACTCTGTGCAATACATTTACCTTCTTAGGCCTCAATTTGCTCATCAATAAAGTGAAGAATAATTTCCAAAATTCCTTCTAGTTTTACTGCTTTGAGCTTATGCAGCTTTGGGTCTTACAGCTATTGGGTCATGACTGATGTTAAAATAAAAGAAAAATGCCCAGTTAACAGAAGGCTCTGGGGAATAGAGTTTTCAAATATATAACAATTTCTGATTTACTGAGAATTCTTGAATACTCTTCTGGTTTTAATTTGTATTAAAACCCTTTTTAATAGTTTAACTCATATTTTAATCTTAAGCAGTAATATTTTATGAACACAAGCTAGTATTTGATGTTTCAGCATCTTGTTCTCTCCTCAGATTTAAAATTCATCTATATGTACTATACATGCAAAAATCACAGGTTGTTGGGTTGAATAAATACTAATTTCAATATGGGAGTTGCTTATTAAATAAACAACCAAGGCCTCAATTTATTGTATATGATTTTCTACTAAACACATTGTGTATTTTCTACTTTACTTATTTGAAGGTTTCAGTTGAATGTGTTCTCTCTAATTTAGGTTTTATTGCATGTGCAAACTCCTGTGCCTTTTATATCTCAAGTGAACTTGCCCTAAACAATGTAAAATGTGAATGCCTTATATCCTGATTTTTACTAGTGCCATTATGTTGTCTCAGTGTTCTTTATAAGGATGCAGTGTGTTTTGCTTAGATTGTAAAATACTGGTTTATATACATTTTGAGAGGTTTAGGCAGCCTGGAAACAAACATCAGTGTTCTTCTCCACTGACATTTTTTACAAGTGAAATGATGATATGAATGTTAAAGACATTCTTAAAGAGGAAAAGTAGACAAAATGGCAATGGAAAAGGTATATTATATGAAGAAATATGTGTAAAAAACTTTGTGATCCACTTTGCCTTGTGATAGCAGAAGTGCAGATGTAATATTTGGGGGTAGAGTTATGGAATGATTACATAGATAATTTTATTCCCCTCAAGTGACAGAATTTTTTCCTGCCTGCCCAAGATCTTAGTGCCCAGGATATTTATCTTAACTCATAATATTCTAAAGATTTCTCTAATAGGTGTTTCATGAACCTAAAAATGTTAACACAATTTCAGGAAAAAATAGCTACTTAAGAAATGTCATTTGATGATACCTTGTGGCATTTTTATCATTTCTTACATTATATATTCAAATTATTCTATAGCTATCACTCTATAGTTTTCAAAGTTCTTTAATAATTTTACATACAGACCAATATGGTGCTGATAGCTAAACCAGGTAGGGTGAAAACAGAGAAAGAAAGCTATAGACCAATTTCCCTAATGAATATTGATGCAAAAATTTTAAATAAGATATTAGCAATGCGATTACAGAAAGTCATCCCTAGGATAATACACTATGACCAAGTAGAATTTATACCAGGGATGCAGGGCTGGTTCAATATTAGGAAAACTATCAGCATAATTAATTATATTAATAACCAAATTAACAAAAACCATATGATTATCTCAATAGATGCAGAAAAAGCCTTTGATAAAATCCAACACCCTTTCCTATTAAAAACACTAGAGAGTATAGGAATAAATGGGCTTTTCCTTAAAATGATCAATAGCATCTATTTAAAACCATCAGCAAGCATCATATGTAATGGAGACAAACTAAAACCATTCCCAATAAGATCAGGAGTGAAACAAGGCTGCCCATTGTCACCATTACTATTTAATATTGTATTAGAAATGTTAGCTTTAGCAATAAGAGAAGAAAAAGAGATAAAAGGAATCAGAGTAGGTAATGAAGAAACCAAATTATCACTCTTTGCAGATGACATGATGGTATACTTAGAGAACCCTAGAGACTCAACTAAAAGACTACTAGAAACAATTCACAACTTTAGCGAAGTGGCAGGATTCAAAATTAATCCACATAAATCATCAGCATTTTCATATATTACCAACAAAGTTCAGCAGCAAGAGATACAAAAGAAATTCCATTCCAAATAGCAGATGATAGGATAAAATATTTGGGAATCTATCTGCCAAGGAAAAGTCAGAAACTATATGAACTAAATTACAAAACACTTTCCACACAAATAAAATCAGACCTAATCAATTGGAAAAATATTAAGTGCTCATGGGTAGGCAGAGTGAACATAATAAAAATGACAATACTACCCAAACTAATCTACTTATTTATTGCCATACCAATCAAACTCCCAAGAAATTATTTTACAGATCTAGAAAAAATAGTAGCAAAGTTCATTTGGAAGAACAAAAGATCAAGGATTTCAAGGGGATTAATGAAAAAAAAGGCAGATGAAGGTGGCCTTGCTGTACCAGATCTAAAACTATATTATTAAGCAGCAGTCATCAAAACCATTTGGTACTGGCTAAGAAATAGAGCAGTCGATCAGTGGCACAGGATAGGATATCAGGACAACCTAGGCATTAACCTTAACAATCTAGTGTTCGATAAACCCAAAGACCCCAGGTTTTGGGATAAATACTCTCTATTTGGCAAAAACTGCTGGGAAAATTGGAAACTAGTGTGGAAGAAATTAGGGCTTGACCCATACCTAACACCACATACCAAGATAAGATCTAAATGGGTTCATGATCTAGATATAAAGAGGGACTTTGTAAGCAAATTAGAGGAACGTAATATAGTTTATCTCTCAGACCTGTGAAGGCGGAATAAATATATGTCCAAAGAAGACCTGGAACTCCTAATTGAACACCAGATGGATAATTTTGATTATATTAAGTTAAAAAGTTTCTGTACAAACAAAACAAATGCAGACAAGATTAGGAGGGAAGCATCAAATTGGGAAATCATCTTTACATTCAATGGTTGTGATAAAGGCCTCATTTCTAAAATATATACAGGATTGTCTCATATATATAAGAATTCAAGCCACTCTTCAATAGATAAGTGGTCAAGGGATATGAACAGACAATTTTCAGATGATGAAATTAAAACCATCTCTAGTCATGTGAAAAGTTGCTCCAAATCACTATTGATCAGAGAAATGCAAATTAAGACAACTCTGAGGTACCACTACACACCTGTCAGATTGGCTAAAATGACAGGAAAAGATAACGATGAATGTTGGAGGGGATGTGGGAAAACTGGGACACTGATACATTGTTGGTGGAACTGTGAATGGATCCAATCATTCTGGAGAGCAATTTGGAGCTACGCTCAAAAAGTTATCAAACGGCATACCCTTTGACCCAGCAGTGTTTCTACTGGGCCTATATCCTAAAGAGATCTTAGAGGAGGGAAAGGGACCCACATGTGCAAGAATGTTTGTGGCAGCCCTTTTTGTAGTGGCTAGAAACTGGAAACTGAAGGGATGCCCATCAATTGGAGAGTGGCTGAATAAATTATGGTATATGAATGTTATGGAATATTATTGCTCTGTAAGAAACGACCAGCAGGACAATTTCAGAGAGGCCTAGAGGGACTTGCATGAACTGATGCTGAGTGAAACAAGCAGAACTAGGAGATCATCATACACAGCAACAACAGTATTACATGATGATCAATTCTGATGGACATGGCTCTTTGCAGCAAAGAATTGTCTCAAACCAGTTCCAATTGTTCACTGAAGAAAACCATATACACCCAGAGAGAGGGATATGAAATATGGACCACAACGCAACATTTTCATCATCTCTATTGACATTTGCTTGCATTGTGCTGCCTTTCTCTGATTCTTTTTTTTCTTGTAGATAGGATTTTTCTTGCATAACTTGTCAAGCATTTCAACATTATTAACATGTAGTGGACTTCCTGCCATCTAGGGGAGGGGAGTGGACTGGGGGTAAAAGCTGTAATGGAAAGCTTTGTAAAGATCAATGCTGGGGAACTACCCATATATATGTTATACAAATAAAAAAACTTTAATAAAAAAAAGACAAAAAAATAATAATTTTACATACATTTTTTTCATTCAAATAAATGGAGTATGTAGAATGTAAGTTCCTTGAGGTGAAGAAATGTTTTAGTTTTATCTTTATAATCCCAATGCCTAGCATTTGCTAAAATCTCTCTCATGGGTGTTAGAAGCTTCTGGGAATGAAATTTCTATACTAGTACATATCAACACTTCTTTTGCAACATACAGTCTTAGGTTTTCTGGTCACACTGAGAAACTGTGAAATTGAATCTAACTCTTTTGAGGCTAGCCCTATTTCTACCACAGTAATGTTGCCATGACATATAATAAATATATGTCACATCTTGAATCATTCCAACAGTTCTGTTAGGTAGGCAAAGATAAGAATATTATCTTCATTCATGTTTGAGCAACTAAAAATTATCTTAAATATTATATGAGTTGTATACAATTGTAATTTTATATGACAGTCCACATCTCTAAAATAGTTGTGGCAAAGTCAGTACTAGAAACTAGGTTTCCTGAGTCCTTGTGCACTAAATCAATTTGCTTCCCCTTGTATATACTATATTGGGTATCTGTATTGTTCTGGTAACCTGGGAAGCACATACCATGTCACAATATCAGAAGTTATTTCTTTTTGGCAGGATATGAAAGATTAATTGTATTAAGCAGCAAGAGGCTTCTTCTATTCCAGTTATTGCAAGAGAAAGTGATTATTTTTGAAGAGATGCCATCTGGAATGTGTGAAGTTGTGAAATGACCTTTTATTATCATGTTGGCCCATATTTCTGGAGGAGGGTCATCTAGAAATATCCTTCTATGGAGAAATAGAAATGAGTCTGAAAAAATAGATTATCTTCAGTTTCTATTCTTTTATTCATCCCCACCCCTCAGTTAAAGGAACTTAAATACTCTAGAAGAGTGATTGGTTTGTTTCAGAATTAGTTTCTTGTACAACATTTAAAGTACTGAAAAAATAATTTTCTCTTTTGTAGACTGGATAAACTATAAATAAATAACCATTAATTCAGAAGCATGGAATCTTATATTTGGAATTCACCACAATCTTCTCTTTTGTCTCTCTACCTAATACATGAATATCTTTTAACTCTTTTTTCACAAATTTTTCATCTGGCTTCTACTTTAAAACTTTGAATGTTGGAAAACTAACAAATTTATGAGGCAACCTGCTTTCAAATTCCTCTAATTATCAAGTCCTTCTTCACATTGAATCAAAAATCCACATGGCTCTGCCATTTGGAGTCTCACGAAAAAAATCCATTTTTTTCCTTATATATTAAAACCCTCCAAAGATATGAAGATATAGCTGTCGATTCCCTCCTGTTCCCCAGCTGAAATCCTCTATACTCTTAAGTTTAATGTGTCTGGATTCTTCAAGTGATTCTTATATAAATATCTTCATAATGTTGAATACTTTCAACACATTTCAGCTTACCAATGTTTTTTCTTAGTATAGTACATCTAGGCATTAATAGAATACTCCAAGTGTTGTCTCATTTGTTCAGAGTACAGGGAAACTCTTACCTCCATTGTTCCAATTACTATACAACATCTGCATCTTACTTTCTGGGTCATAATAAACATATCATTTAATATCTCTGAGTCTAATTGTCTTCAGATATAAAATGGAAATCATAATATTTTTACTTCTACATATCTTATAAGGAAATTATAAAGATGCAATTTTACAGTGCATTGATATCCTCACCATCATCATCATCAACAACAAAATATTTTTATCGATGCAGTATAATACTAATAATTATCTTTCTTTTTGGTGACTTCATATGGCTCACTGTGAAATCATTTTCAGCCAATTAAATGACCTACATTTTTTTAAAAAATAACAGCTATTCGGTCAAACCTCCTGCTTGTATTTTTGTAATTGATTTTTAAAGTTAAAGAAATTCCATTTTTCTGATTACATCTTAATAAATTGTCAGTTAAATTTCAGACTATTTAAAAATTTTAAATTAATCTTCTGAAAATAAATATATTATTTACCCTTTCCAAACATTTTAATTTCAATAGAGAATTCCCTGAATCTCTAAGAATTTAAGTGCCTTACATAGGTCCACATAATCAATATATGCAAGAAATGGGATTTGAATTCAGTTCTTCCTGACTTAGAGACCAGCTCTCTTTACAAAATACTACAATGCTTCTCCATTTATACTAGACTTTACTTTATTTTTCTTTCCTTTCCTTTTCTTTTCTTTTTTTTTTTTTTTTTTTTTTTTTGCTTTTTTGCTGAGGCAGTTGGGGTTAAGTGACTTGCCCAGGGTCACACAGCTAGGAAGTGTCTGAGTCCAAATTTGAACTCAGGTCCTCCTGACTTCAGGGCTGGTGCCCTAACCACTGCGCCACCTAGCTGCCCCAAACCTTATTTATTTATTTATCTATTTATTTATTTTTGCTCTTTTCAGTGTAACAATCATTTATATGGACAACTAATAGTAAAATTGAAATTATGTAATTCTATTTCATCATTATTTCCTAGCAATTGTAAATCATATACCCCCAAACAACTCACCCATTCTTTGTTAATTTTGCTCTGATCTCATTTTAAAAACCTTCTTTGTCTGCTTAGCATTTTAGGGGAAGATTTTTCAGTGCCTTCTGAATTTTTGTCTACCTCAGAGTATTTCTACAGGTAATTTCACTTGGTTCTGCTTCTAACCTTTAATATTTTCTGTGTCAATTTAAAAATATGAGCTCAAAAAGCCCCCATGAAGCCCATCAGTATCTATATATGACTCTACTATTTCTTCCTTATCAGCTCTATTCACCTTATGTTTTGTAGTCATGTCATTGAGAACTTCCATTTTTCTTGAGCTATATTTTCTTTTAGTTTCAAACTATAGGATCATTCCTATGATTACTCTGAAAATTTTCTCATTTCCTAAAGGCAAAGGGACAAATGACCATGTCTAGTGATCCCTTTCTCATGTACCATAGGATAATATTGTCACTTTCTACAAAGATTCTCATTAATTTTATTTTACTAGCCCTTTATCTGGAGGCAGCTGTTATCATGGTGGATAAAATACTAGACCTGGCATTAGGAAGACCCAAATTCAAATCTAGACTCACAAATTATGTTACCATGGGTAAATTATAACCTCTATTTGCCTCTGTTTCCTCAACTATAAAGTGGGGATAATAATAGTACTTATTTTGCCAAATTGTTGTAAAAATCAAATGAAAAAAATACTGGTTAAAAAGTGTCTCGTATAAACATCTGGCACAAAGTGGATACTATAGAAAGTCTCCTTTCTTTTACCCTTCCCTTACCCCTCTATTCACTTTATATAGAATGAAATCATCCGTAAGGCAAGACATGAATTTAAAAGATAGCCAACTTTTATCTTATATGGTTCATCATGATATAATTGCCTTTAGAGTTACTTCAGTCCAATACTGAACACCTATCATTTTATGGCATGATAGTTCTAACTGTACTCTGAATAAATAAATCAGTATGAAAGAATTAATTTTTTTCCTGTACTGGATGCTATTGACCAAAATGATTAACTCCCTCAAATGATGATAAGAAAACAATTTAAAGTGATCAAACTCACATATTAAACTTTATATTTTCTGCATTTTATTTCTCTATTTTGTAATACTTTTGTATTTTATATGAAAAAGAAAGAGTTTACTTTCAAATATTTTGTCTTCTGCTTTTGAGTCATAACATAAAAATAGAAAATTATGTACAAAATAGATAAAAAGTAATTTCTGGAGATTGGAGAATATACTACAAACAAGACAGACTTCCTGAATATAGTAATTAAACTTTGTAGGAAACTTAGTAATTAAACTTTGAAGGAAACAAGCAACTCTATTAGTTGAAAGCAAAGAACAAGTTTATTCAATTCTTAAGTCTTTGAAATAGCATGGCGAATTTATCTAGAATTGTAACACATATGAAAAAGAGTAACATGAAATGTCTAGAAAAGGAGGTTAAAATCAAGTTGTAAGTGATTTAAAAAGAGAAAGAGGAGTTTTTATTTTATTTTAGAGGCAAGTGAGATCCAGAGGACCTCCTTGAACAGAAGAATGATATAGTTAGATTTGTTAAAAATATCAACATGTGGTAATATTATGAATTGAAGACAAAACAGAATGGAAGCTGGAAGACCCATTGCATTAGGTCAGGCAATATATTACAATTTAAAACTACAACAAGGTTTTGGGAGATAACATGTACAGTTGATATGACAATGGCAATCCTTAGGAACTGATTGGATATTAAATGTAAGAGGCACAGGAAGGATATAAACACAGGTGACAAAAATACCATTACAGAAGGAGAAATAAAGAAGTTAAGGAGTTGGAAAGATGACACATACATATGTGTGTATTCATGTACAAATACATATATGGATAGATAGATAGATAGATAGATAGGTAGATAGATAGATAGATAGATAGATAGATAGATAGATAGATAGATAGAT
>JAJPUD010000355.1:206430-281441 GCA_023553655.1 Myrmecobius fasciatus
GATAGATAGATAGATAGATAGATAGATAGATAGATAGATAGATAGATGATAGATACTTATTTTGCATATGTTGAGCTTGAGATACCTAGGAGGGATCTTTTGAGAGAGGTTGTATAGTCAGTAATGTAGGATAGGAATATTGGAGTGAACTGGACCTTGGAGCTATAGATATGAGAATCATCACTATAGGGAATGATAGTAAATCATACAGAATATACAACAAAAAGAGTATAGGAAAGGGAAGAAAGAAGAAAAAAGGACCAGCTAGTAGCCCTGAGATATACCTGCATATAGAGGATAGGAGAAGAATGATAAATCAGCAAAGGAGACTGAGAAGGCTCCATACAAATTGGGGTAGAACTAGGAAATAGTAGGATCAAGAAAAGCAAGAAAGAGTTATTAACTGTCTCAGTTGCTGCAGAGTCAAAAAGAATAATGCTTGAGGAAAAAATGGTTTCAGAATAAAGAGATTATTGATAATTTTTAAATGTAGCAGTTTTGAATGAGTAATATAAAGTAATTGGTAGAGAATGGGGATAATATACTAGTAAATGGGAAAAAGCCAGAGATCATAATAACTAGCATTTACATTGCAATTTATGGTTTGCAAAATGCTTTTAACATATTATTTGATTCTCCTCATAACTGCCCAGTGAGGTAGGTACTATTATTCCCATTTTCCAAATGAAGACACTAGGGTAAACAGTAAGCGAGAGATTTTCCAGAGTCTCACAATAATTGAATAAGGCCAGATTTGAACTAAGATCTTCCTGCCTACAGGCCCAGTGCCTATTCACTGCATTCTTTAGTTCCTTTTGCATATAAACTTCCAGGACTAGGTACGTGATTTTTTTTTTTTTATGAAATAATTATTTAGTTAATTATTTTTAAAATAATATCTTTTGGGGACAGACAGGTGGTGAGGTGGATAGAGCACCAGCCCTGAAATCAGGAGGACCTGAATTCAAATCTGGCCTCAGACATTTAACACTTCCTAGCTGTGTGACCCTGGGCAAGTCACTTAACCTTCAATTGCCTAAGTAAATAATAATAATATCTTTTTATTTTTCAAAATACATGCAAAGATCATTTACAATATTTACCCTTGTGAAACTTTGTGTTCCATATTTTTTCTCTCTTCCTTACCTCCTTCCCTGGACAGCAAGTAATCCAATATATGTTAAACATGTTCAGTTCTTCATATATATATATATATATATATACATATATATATATTTCCATATTTATCATGCTGCACAAGAAAAATCAGATCAAACAGGAAAAAATGAGAAAGAAAAAAGAGCAAGCAAACAACAATCAAAAAAGTGAAAATACTATACTGCAATCCATGTTCAGTTCCCATATTCTTCTCTCTGGATACAGATGACTCTATCCATCACAAGTCTATTGGAATTGTCCTGAACCACCTCATTTTTGAAAAGAGGGTAGCTGAATTTTTAATAGAGGTAGACAATCTGAGGTAGAGGTGAGTTAGAATTGTTGGGAGTTGAGAAGTAAGTATGAGTCAGAAGTTAGAAATCATGAGTGTAGAAAATTATTCCTAGAGAAAGGAATATTTTTAATGGTGAGAATCTGGAAATATTTGTAAATAGTAGGAAATGAAATAATGAATGATGATAATTTGAAAATGATAGAAGAAAGGGATAAAATTGAGGGAGAAAGCTCCTAGAGAATATGAGAAGAAATGAGATCAATAGCACAGGTAGAGGGTTGGTTTTGGGAAGGAGAGTCATATCTGCAAAAATCCAGTGTAATTAATATAATTTGGAATTTGGTGTTTGAAGAAAAAAAGAACTCACAACCAAAGGTTTTTTTTTTTTTAAGTGAAGTATTCACATTGTGGTCTTCAGTGTGATTATTTGCCTGCTTTTTACTCAATATCATTCTACCCATTCTTTTTAAAGCAAGTGTTAAAAGGTGTTACTGCTTCTCATAAAATTAGATTAGCTTAGATAATCTTCCTTGTACATATAAATCAAAATTGTTAAGATTAATAGTAATGTTTCTGAGGTTGAATACTCAAATGACTTACACAAAGGAAAGCATTTTGAAAACAAATTATGGTCCTTGGGATGATCCTTTGAAAAAAGAAAGGTATTAGTCTAAATTGAGAAAGTCTATCCTCTACTTACATATACAATAGTTTGTTGGGGTAGAAGTAAAACATTGGGGAATAGATTGTCACATAAAGTAAGGAAGACCTTGACTTGAATCTGATCTCTGAAACCAAATAGTTATATGACTATTATTGTGTTGTTAAGTCTGTGACTCGTGATTTCTTCAAATGTAAAAGAATAAAAATAATAATACTTGTAGTAATTCAAATCAAAAGGCAAATATTGGCCTTGTGCTAGCAATGAAAATAGTTCCTGCTTTTTAGCGCCTCAGGTTTTGTTGATCTGCTTATCTGAGCATCTCTGAATTGCTCACTTTTCCTGACATTGCTCAACTTGTTCCTTTAGTCCCAGATCATCAGGCTCCAAATAAATTTAATATATTATTCCTGGCATATAAGAATCACCTGGTCACTTTAGCAGAAAACTACAGGCTATACCATGAATATGATCTAAATTTTTATCCTTCTGCTTTCACCTGACTTTCTAGGAACAGTGTTAACTCCATCCTAACCTCAATGAGACAGCTTATGTCTCAAAAGAGTATTAGAGTATACCATTATCAGCCACAAACACTTTAGCTCAAATCAATACATTTCTGAGTAAAGATCAGAGGCTTTATACAATGGGACACCAGATAATTTTCTTTCAATAAGGAAATTGGAAGAAAAACCTGATTAGATCTCAGATATCATCCATCCTGGTATATGGTGTGAGTAGTGCTTAATGTATAATTATGGGCTGGTGGAGACCAGTGTAGTAATGTAAAAGTGTAAAAAGTTATTTAATGTAGACATAATTTGGGATTCAAGATATAGACAGAATACTGGCACCAATAGTACAAGCTATTTGACCTTCTTGAACTTCAGTTTGCCTAATCATTAAATGGTAAGATACTATGTACCTTACAGAGTTATTACAAAAATCAGCTGAGAATATATATGCAAAGTGTTATATAAATGCATGCTATTATTCTTGTTAAAAGAAAGCCTGCAGAAGGGGGAGCACTGAAGAAAAATGTTTGCTTACTTCACAATTTGGCTGAGCATTGCAGTTTGCTGGCCCATTTTCTATGTGGGCTGGAGGGGAAGTAGAGAAAGATCTCAGAGTGTCCTGAATATGTTCATTACCATTTAATTTTGAATATAATGTAATGTACCATAACATTGGTTTAGGAAATCTATACTTATTGCCTGTGATTTTTTTAAACAGCATTACAATTCACATTTATTATCCAATGGAATAAGCATAAAATAGCAATAAACCAGAATTTTAGAATTCATGTTTTTAAACCTAGAATTCAAACTGATTAAGATTGCATTGTTTTATATACTGGCACCTCCTTAATTGGCTTTTTTAGTTTGATTCACAGGACATTATTTTCCAGTTATCAAACTATTAGTTAAACACTCAAGGAAGAGCCTTCATTGCTTATGTGCATATTGCCTATGTTTCTCTTAACAATACTCTTGTTAAGTATTTGGAAGAAGTAACAGTTGCAAAAATTCTGTTGATAAGAGACCTAATCACTGGCTAACTGAATGGCATTGTAATGGAATTCTTTATGGAATCTCTCCTTCCTGTCTTGATAAGGAAGGACTAGTGCAGATATGATTAGGACTCAACCACTGTTGAAGTATTTCCAAATGTGAATATGTACACTCACCAATTATCTTCTTCTGTTGGTAGAACTCTCTCAAATATTTGGTCATCATGTTTTTGTAGTGTATAGGGATATAGGAGCGAAAATATGGAATTTTATTTTTACTTTCATTTGAATAAAATTACTTTTTAAAAATTGAGCATCTATTAAATTCAAACTACTAAGTCAGGCTCTAGAATCATAAATATGAAATAATATCCAACTCCTTCCTATCAATGAGTACGTTCTTTTAGAAGGAATTAAACAAAAATGCAAAAAACAACCAAGTATGTGATAAAATATGATAAGTATAAAGAAGAGAACCACGCAAAGAACTCTGAGGTTTTTGAGACGGGACATCAGATATTCAGATAAGGAAATACCTGATTTGAACCTTGAAAATGGAAAATTTTTAAAACAGAAACTGAGAAAGGATAGTGGCTAAGCAAGAATAAAGGCATAGAAATAGGAAAGAAAAGAAAAAGGAAAAGGAAAACAAGCATGGTAGCTAGCTGTGCAGCTTGATTGAAGCATATGTCAGCATGTTTAAGGGAAGAATATGAAATAAGGCTGGAAAAGTAGTTGAGAATCATATCATAGAGACATTCCTTTTCCTTGAATATTAAGATAAGGAATTTGTTAGTTACATCTAGACCATAGGAAACTAAAGTTTTTTTTTTCAGTAAAATAATGACATAATGAAAAAACTGTATTAAGATTATATGCAGTAGAGGTATAAAAGATGAATGAGTATCATGATACTGATTAGGAAGATAATATTGATTTGTATTATGTACATATGATGTTTCCAATGTAGTAAATAGAGAAATTTAAGACAGCAAACCAACAGCATTACCAATAGCAAACAGTAAATTAAGTCCAAAATTTTGGGACTTATAGGCTATAAGAGTTCAGAGAAAGGGAAGATCTTTGAGAACCTGGAAAGATAAGGGAGGATTTATGGAAATCAGAATTGTGCTGGACCTTACAAGAGAAACTTGGATCAAACTAGTGTAGGGTGGGATATCAGAGCCCTTCAAAGAAATAGATGGCTGAAGTGAAACTAGCAGTTTGTGTTAGGCATAAAATAAAATAATAAAAAAAAATTGAGATTATATATTTAAAGTTCTCAGGTAATTTCTTCTCTCCTATAAATCCACCTTTCTGAATCTTCCCTGTGAAACTGAGCCATGGTATTTTCCTTGCTCCTTCCTTATATGGACCATCTTTGTCCATTATATTTTCTGCTTTCCAAATAAAAATAATCCAAATCTTGATCTCTATGTTTTAAATTGAGACTACTTAAACTCTTTTCCTTACTCTCCCAACTCTAATTTTCTATGTTACTTATGTGCATTGCTCAACTTTTCCTTCTTGTCTTCCTGAAATGGGAAATAAAAACACGATGGCTTAGAGTTGGAAATGAAATGGGTTGCCTTAAGTCAGAAAGGAATTAAGATGATATGATGGAGGACAGGAAGAAATGTGTTGCAATATTTAGATTTGTGCCATGTCATAAAAAAATCTTAAAAGCTAAACAAAAGGATAATTGCCAGAGTACTGACTCTGGAATCAGAAAAGTCTTGATTCAGATCCCAAGTTTGAAACTAATTACTTGTTTAATGTTAGACAAATCAATTAACTTCCCTGAATTTCAATTTTCTCATGTAGAAGATGAAGGAGTTGGACTAGGTGTTCCCTGAGATCTCTTCCAGTTCTTGATTTGTAATACTATGAATTAGGATCTAATGTGACAACCACACAAAGTCTTTAGAGATTTGTGTGCAAATGGTATTTAATACTACAATGTATCTATGATTGTATCAATGTAGACTCTTTGTCTATACCTTACTAAATTTTATAATTAAAAAAACTGAGGAAAACAGAGTTTTAAAGTCTTGCCTATGGTCAGATAGCTATGAATTGTCTGAGCTCAGATTTGAATTTACATTTTCCTGGCTCCAGACACAATGCTCTATCCATTGGGTAACCTAGTTGCTTAAAAAAGATAGTTTAGAGTGGGGGAAATGGTTTAGGATATTCCTAAAGTATCCCATATTGAAGTAGATTTGAGATAGAAAATCACTTGATTGAATTAGAAACAAAAAGAAAGGAATAGACATGAAAATCTTGTCTAATGGAAGAATTTAATAAATTAACAAGTTTATTAGGCACCTGCTAAGTGCCAGGCACTATGCAATTTTTTATTACAAATTTTTCAGGACAAGTTCCTCTTAGAATATATTAAATTAAAGAAATAAATAAAATTTAGGATACTTCCCTAGCCATACTAGGCTTTAGCATTTTGGAACTTGGTTTTTGAGCTTTCTTGACAGAATCAGAGAAGTTGAGAGCAAGACCACTTAAGTTCATTTATAAACACATTGAAATGACATTAAGAAATGTTGGTCCAAATGTACAATAGTCATTTGGATCCTTGGGATTAGAGTTTAGGAATTCCTAGAATAAAAATGAGTTCAATGATTTTGAAATTCATAACATTTCAATAAAGAAAATTAAGCCATACTTTGAAGATCTTTCTGAGAAAGAAGGAAGCTATTTTGTTTCATCTCTTCTTTTTTTGTTTTCAACTTTTCTGTATTCTCTCCTTCGTTTTTGTCTTTAAAGCTTTATGAAAGATGTAGTTCTTTGTTTGACAAGGCTCCTCACTGAGTGACAAGAAAGAGCAAATTCTAGTGCTAGTAAATATAGTTTGGGTGTGCCAAGAAAATTTTAAAGATAATAAATATTAAATATGAAAAATAACTAAAAGAGGAAAACCTTTAATTGTTAAATAGAAGTTAATATTAACTTCTCATAGAGAATCTAGAGATACAGAAAACACCATACCAAAGCAAAGTTGCTTCCTCCTATACAGAATGACTATTCTTGTTCTGACATTTCTTATTTCCAAACTGCCAAGAATCTCACTATGGAAATTTTGCAGTCTGCTATAAAACATGACATGATGAATAGAGGGTCTTTTGGGATCTATAACAATTTGCTAAATGGAAAAGTACATATTCATATTACATAACACTGAATGCAAAACATTCAATAGCCCCTTCTTTGTGTGATTTTTCCCTCAGCTCTGATGGTACATCTTGGAGGCCGCTATAATTTCTCTACTTGGATATGTATCGTTTGTTGGGCAAGTGAAAATAACAGTATCTGATTTACATGTTTAGTATGTCTGAAGATACCATGTTACATTTCTTCTTGTGATTTTTAAAACTTTAATCCCCTACAATTTTTAAATTATGTTAAGAAGAATAAGAGATATGTAGGTGACACGGAAGTGAAATGAAATTCAGGCAAGAGGGACTCTTAATGAAATCATAAAATGCAAGTTGAAGGCAAAATGAACTATTCTAAAATGAATAGCATTTTATATAGTTATAGTAATTTGGTAAGTAGGTCTTGATTTTTCTTTACTATTTCAATATGTGAAAGTAGCAGGTTTCTGTCTCTTCCTATTTTAATATAGTGCCCTATTCATTAATTAGGTTATATTTACTTCTAATTATTCTGATAAAATCCTTAGGGGAAAACTCAGACACATATGTACCTGTATAGAACTTTCTTTTTGTGAATTTTGTATAAAAAGTAAGTGAAACTAATTCTTTTCTTTAGAATAAATAAGGGAAATTTAAAACATAATATTGTATTATTATAGAGTTGTATTTTTCCAAAGCAGAGTGAATAGGTATTGGGTTCAGTTCACTGAAAAACACATTTTTTAACATTTTCATTTGAATACTTTTTTAAATTTGGAAATTATGTACTTTTCTGGTTATTTAAATAAAACTTTGAAGTTTGAAGAGATCTTAAAGATGGTCTAGGGTTCAAACCCTTCATTTTATAGATGAGGAGACAGGGTTAGAAAACTTGGTATATTCTAGATTGCACAATTAATGACAGAACTTGGAGTAGATCTGATAACTTGTGACTCAGTGTTCTTTCTACCAGACTACACAGGCATTCAACTAAATCTTTTTTTTTTCTTTAAAGCTTTTTATTTGCATAACATATGGATGGGTAGTTCTTCAACATTGACCTTACAAAGCTTTCCATTACAAATTTTTCCCCCCTAGTCCCCTCCCCTCCCCTAGATGGCAGGAAGTCCACTACATTCAACTAAATCTTACAAAAGAAATTTTGGCAATCGAATTTCTCAGCTCCCTAAAAATAAATAAATAAATAATGAAATAAAAAATAATAATAAAGTAGCAGAAGGTGGATAAAAGAACAATAAATTTAAAGTCAAAGAGCTTGAATTTGAATCCTGGCGCTTCTACTAGCATGAGCCTGGGACAAATTATACCTAATCTTGTTCTTTTATTTTTATTTTTAAATATTATTTTATTTTTCCAAATACATGCACAGTTTTCAGCATTCATCTTTGCAAAACTCTGTATTCCAAATTTTTCTCCCTCTTTCACTCTTTCCACCCTCCCTTTGTTAGCAAGCAATCCACCATAGGTTAAACAGGTATAATTCTTCTAAACATATTTCCATATTCATCATGCTGTGCAAGAAAAATCAGATCAAAAGGGAAAAGAAATATGAGAAAGAAAAAAAAGCAAATAAACAACAATAACAAGAGTTGAAAATACTATGCTTTGCTCCACATTTAGTTTCCATAGTTTGCTTTCTAGATGTAGATAGCTCTTCTCTTTCTGGATACGGTGAGCTCTTTCCATTACAAATCTATTGAAATTGCCTTGAATAACTTCATTGTTGAAAAGAACCAAGTCTATCACAGTTGATCATCACATAATCTTGTTGTTGCTCTATGCCATGTTCTCTTGGTTCTGCTTACTTCATTTAGGATGTGTTGTTTCCAGGCTTTTCTGAAATCAGCCTGCTCATCATTTCTTGTAAAACAATAATATCCCATTATAATCATATGTCATAACTTATTTAGCCATTCTCCAAATGATGAGCATACACTTAATTTCCAGTTCTTTGCCACTACAAAAAGGGTTTCTACAAACATTTTTGCATATGTGAATCTTTTAATCCTCTTTTATGATCTCTTTGTAACTCTCATCTTTTAAAACCAATTAGATAACTTCTATGGTCTTAACCAGTTTTTCTTCCATGATCCTATTATGTCAGAAAAATATGAGTTCCTTGAGGATAGATATTCATTTTTTAGCTGGTGATTTTTCCAATTCATTAGCTAGTTTATGTTCAGTTCTAAGTAGTTCTGATTTATATTCACTCTAATTCATCCTCTGTTTTTTTATACTACTAGAAATAGCAAATGATTATTTTAAAAATATTTGCTGAATTGCATTGAATTTAACTGAATTCTCTAAAGAAATAATACCAACTACCTTCACATAGATCTCTTTCCGTATGAGTTTTTGTTTTTTTGGTCTTTGAAGATTTTCCTATAATTGTACGGATTCCTAAGAGATTTTTTTCTTGGTTCATGTTGGTAGTTGAAAAAGAGCAAACATTTTACTAAATAAAATAAAAAACAACAAAGCCTGCAAGCAAGAGGATTGAACTAAATGCCTTAATTTGCAAAACTCCATTTGTGTACTCCTTAAAAGTGATTTTGTTGTGGAATGAGAAGTCATTATGTCTAAATAGATCCAAGACTCATAGTTGACTTTGCCCTAGAAAGTACAACTATAATTATTTAACTTAAGATCCGTTCAGAATTGCTTGATTTTTATCTGGAACAAGGGGAGGCTGCATATACTAAATTCTCTCAAAGAAAATGTTCCACTTAATCAACTGAAAAATATTCAAATGCAAAATGACAAAAATTGCAGTGTGTATGCTTTCTAAGAGACTAAGACACAGGTTAAAAAGAAACAGGGACAGATAAATAGAAGAAAACAGTCTGAAGGAAAATGCACAGTTACTAATCATAACTGTGAATGTGAAAGGGATGAATTCACTCATAAAATGGAAACAGATAAAGGAATAAGGGTGGAGCCAAGATGCACAATAGAGAAACTGCTAAGTTGAGCTTTTCCAACATTGTCTATGAAATGACTTTAAAATAATGCCTCAAACAAATTCTGGAAATCAGAGTCAACAAAAAAATCAGAGTGAGACATTCTCCTAGCCCAAGATAACTTAGAAGATCAGAAAAAGAGATCTGTGACATAGGGGTGAAAGTTGACTTGGAGCCCCTTGGATGAAATGCCAATGGTGGGATTAGGTAGCAACAACAGAAGTAGTACTAAGGATCTGCTTAGGGACCTGGTAAATTGTCAAAAATAAATTAGAGGGGACCTCTGTCCTAGCACTGGACCCAGGATTATTTGTTGTTTGGCAAATCCATTGTCCTTATCTATTTCTGGGGTATAGTTTCAGAGGAGAGAGAAACACTTGTGGTTAAGAAGCAGCAGAAGCCCTGAGGAGTAGTATCACTTCCAATCACAAGGAATCAGCAATCCAGTCACCTAAGGAACAATATCAGTTGTAATCCCAAGAGATCAGGTGCATTCTCTGAGTAAGAACAGGAGACAAATCAGGAAAGCAGTGACTATATCTCTCTCCAGGTACCAACACTTTGGAAGCATAAAAAAAAAACAAACAAACAAAAAAAAAAACCTTCTACTCTTTCAGTACTATCTATAAAAACAGCAGTGCATAAAAACATGAAGTTTGATATAGTGCCCATCTGATCCTTCATGCTGGGAACAGAGCCCAGCTTTAATATAATATAAAATTTAAAAAATCAAATGAAAAAATGAGCAAATAACAGAAAAAAAAACTGACCATAAAAAAGCTACTTCAGTGACAGGAAAATAATATACAAACCTAGGAGAAAATAATGAAGTCAAAACAACTTAAAGCAAAACTCAAAAAGGAAAGTGAACAAGAATTCCTACAAGAGCTAAAAATGATTACAAAATCAAAAAGGGGAAAAAAGAGTAGTAGAAGAAAAATTAAGTAAAAAAATGAAAACAAGAGAAAAAATAATGAATATAATTAACAATTTGGTAACATACACAAAAAATACTGAAGAGAAAAAAAACCTTAAACAGAATTTGGAAATGGAAAAATAAATACACAATTTTATTAATGAAAATAACTTTAAAAAAAAGATATGGCCAAATGGAAAAATAAGTACTAAAATTCACTGAACAAAATAATTCCTTAAAATTAGAATTGGGCAACTGAAAGCTAATAATTCCATGAGACATCAAGAAAAAAATAAAACAAAGTCAAAAGAATGAAAAAATAGAAGAAAATGTGAAATAGCTCATTAAAAACAGCTTGGAAAATAGATAAATTAAGAATTATTGTATTGCTGTATATACATACACACATACATACACCCAGACACACTCACACATACCCACACACACCCACACACACTCACACACACCCACACACACCCACACACACTTAATTAGTAATAGAAATGTATTTTGCCCAAGAGGGGAATTGGATGGTAAGAGGAAAAGGAAGATGGTGATAAAAGAGGACAGAGAAAAAAAAGGCTGTAATCAGAAGCAAAACAAATGTTAATAAGAGGAATAGGATAAAGAGAGAAAGAGACAGATAAATAGGAAAATAATATTGATGAATATGCATATTTACTAATCATAACTGTTATTATGAACTCATCCATAAAAGGGAAGCAGGATTCCAACAATATGTCATTTATGTCAAACACTTGAAACATTATATATATGTATGTATGTATGTAAATATATATATATATACATGTACATATGTGTATATATATGTGTAAAGAGAGAGAGTGTATTAAAATAAGGGTTTTGACCAGAATCTACTATGATTCATCTGAAATAAAAAAGGTAGGTATAGTAATCATGATCTTAGACAAAGTAAAAGCAATTTCTGTTAGACATGTTGTTTGACCCCATTTGGGTGTTCTTGGAAAAGATACCAGAGTAGTTTGTCATTTTCTTCTTCTACTCATTTTACAAAAGAAAAACAATAGGGCAAACAGAATTAAGTGATTTTAAATTTTATTACAAAATGTCAATCATAAAAACAATCTGGTACTGACTAAGAAAGAGTGATATTTCAATGGAATCAATTAGGTACATAATACATAATAGTAAATGATAAACTTAAACATCTATTTTTTATGTAATAACTCATTATTTGACAAAATTGCTGAGAAAACTGGAAAGCAGTTTGGCAGGGGTTAGACAGAGACCCCTCTTTCATATCATATAACAAAATAAGGATAAAATGGATAGACAATTTTGACATAGTGATAAAATTAATTAGAGAAGCATGGAAAATATATCTGTGCACTCTATACATAAGTGAAATTTTGTGAGCAAGTAAGATAGAAAAGGACACAGGAAGTAAAATGGATAATGTTGATTACATGAAATTAAAAAGTTTTTGAAAAAACAAAATTAATGTAATCCAAAATTAGAAGGAAAACAGAAAACTGTGGGGGGAAAAACTTCATAGAAAGTTTCTCTGAAAAAGATTTCATTTTTCTAAAGGAGAGCAATTCCTTCACTGATAAATGGTTAAATGAATAGGCAGTTTTCAGAAGAAGAAATCAGTGCTATCAATGGTCATATAAAAATACTCAATTTTTATTGATTAGAGAAAAGCAAATTAAAAGAACTTTGAGGTACCATTTCACACTTAAAATATTGATTAATGTGATTGAAAAGGAAAACAACAAATGCTAGAGAAGATATGGAAAAATTCAGACCTAAGACAGTGTTGTTAGAGTTGTAAATTTTTTACCTTTCAATAGAAGAATTTGGAACTATGCCCAAAGAGTTATAAAACTACGCACACTCTTTGACCTATACTGGATTTTGTACCCCAAAGGATCAAAGAAAAGGGAAAAGGGCCTATTTGTATAAAAAAAATTTGTAGCAGCTCTTTTTGTGTTGACAGAGAATCAGAAGTTGATGTGATGTGCATCAATTTTTGAGTGGCTGAACAAGTTGTGATATATGATTGTGATGGAATATATTGGATTTTAAGCAGGATTGTTTCAGAAAAGGCTTCAAAGATGTGTAAAAACTCATGCAAAGTGAAGTGAGCAGAATTAGGAAAACACTATATAAAGTTAAAACAATATTCTATAGATGATCAATTGTAAGACTTGGCTACTGTAATCAAGACAATGATATAAGACATTTCCAAAGGACTCATCACAAAAAATGGCATCTACCTCCAGAAAAAAGAACTGATAAGCTCTGAATGCAGATTGAAGTATACCTTTAAAAAACCAACTTTCTCTATTTGTCTTTTTTTTCTTTCCTTTTGTACCATGGCTAATATGGAAATATTTTTCATGACCCTCACTTATATGATTAATATCAAATTGCTTGCCTTTTCAATAAAAGGGAAGGAAGGGAGAGGGGAAAGAAGTTCATTGTTATTACATGTAATTGGGAAATATTTAATGATTTTTTTTGTAAAGAGACTAGGGTCATTGTAACAGATTTCAAGTTATTCAAACAAATAAATTCTATTTTTAAAGTCCATATTTTAAATTAATGTTATATTATATATCTTTGTAGGGATTTTTTCAGTGTTCTTTATGCAACACATTACCCAACTGGAGCAATGATGAACTGTATCACTTAGTTTTATGTGAGCAGTAATTTAAAACTTCCTTATTTACCAGGCTTTTGTGGAATTTTATAACATTCATAATAGTTCTGTGAGTCTATTTGTTATTTGAAATAGCTTTAATGCAATATAAAAAAGTTTAACAGTTTTTCTTAATCTGCTTTTCCGTGGTATGATCATGCAAAAGTGGAATTATCTGTTCTGTAGCAGATCAGCTTTTCTATTTAACATTCTTTTTGATGCTTGTATGTATGGTTTATATAGTTTCTGGTCTCTTTTAGAAAGCTTTCTTCTCAGGGGCGATAGTGCATTGAAATGGAGCTCTATACTTAAAATATCAGTGTACTTAAAGTTTTATCTTCCAGTTGTAATTACTTTTGTTTCCGGGGGGCAGACCAATGAGTGCTAAGTGTGATAAAACATTGTAAATTTGTTTATAGTGAGCATGGTTCCCTGATGACATTTTATTCATTGTTTTATAGCTAGCAATCAAAACTCAACTTCAGGAAAAGTTTGATTTTGGTAAAGTGACTGATGATGTAAGCATCTTTTCTCTATCCCTTTCCTCAGCATCTTTGTTGTCTGATAAATTTAAAAAAAGGTATTTCTTTACCAGTTTTTCCTCTATAATTATGCTTTATATCTCTGAATCCTGGGTGGCTAGGAAGAGAACTAAATTTCTAAATAATATTCCTCTGTCTGGAATTTAAAAACTTTCATAATCTTTCTAAACTTTACATTCCACTTTCTCCTAGTTCAACTGAACTACTTGATAATGTTCACTACTGCCATCACTACCACCACCCCTGAATAACTGCCTACCTCATACTTCTATGTTTTAACAAAGGTCTGTAACTTCAATTTGTTTAAAGCCAATGTCTGTAATACTCACTCACCTCTGCCTCTGAAAACTGAGCTTCTTTTTAAGAATTTTCTCAAATTTCCTCAGATTGATTTTTCTCATCCTCTTAGTTGTTAGCATATACTACCCTTTCCACCTCTCGAAGAATTACTTGGTGTTTACTTTGTATATATACATATATTGACATATCTTAATAGTATCAATAGATGAGATTTTTTTTCCTCCAGGAAAATGTATACTCCTCACTCTATTACAGTACCTTACATATGGAAAATGCTTAACAAATGCCTATTAAATCAAGTTGAATTCAAGATATATACATATATATGTGTGTCTATGTACATAAATATAAATATATGAATATATGTTTATGATTTATGAGAGTAGCTAGGTAATACAATGGATAGAGCACTGGGCCAGGAATTAAGATTTATCTCTGTGCATTAAAAACCGACCTCAGATGTTTACTAGCTGTGTGACCCTGAGCAAGTCATTAAATCCATTTGCCTTAGTTTCTTCATCTGTAAAATGAGTTGGTGAAGGAAATGGCAAAGCACTTCAGTATCTTTGTCAATAAAACCTCAAATGGGGTCATGAAGAGTCAAACAGAATTGATCAATAAAAACAATAATTTGTGGTGTGTAACAAAAATTTTCTCATGTGTGGATCTTGCAGGATTCTTTCTTATTTTGCAAATTCAACATTTTCATCCAATATGCATAAATATGTGTGTGTGTGTGTGTGTGTGTGTGTGTGTGTGTGTGTGTGTGTGTACGGCTTTCATTTTCTTTTCTTTTCTTTAAGCAAATTGAAAACCTGTTAAGAGCAAGATATTCAGAAACTAACAATAGCTCCCTTTCTTCAATGAATATTGGTCATGTGATACTAACCCACAACAATAGTCTGTGTTATGCTTCTAAGAATTATCTCTGATATGGGAACAATTATCAATGAAAGAGTTGAAAGCACTTAGAGAAACAAATTATTGTACAAGTTCTTTAAGATACAATCTAGAAAATTCTAGACCACCAAGGTCAGCACCTGTAGAGGAAACTGTACATTTTTTTGTTTAGTGCTAGTCACATAAAGGCTTTGGAGGAAGCTCATAATCTGCTATCAAAATTGTCTCCCTTTGATTTATGATCTAGTAAGGCTCTACTTCATAAACTGTGGAAACCTTCTTCCAAGAAAAAAGAGAAAGTACATGCAGATTTTGGATGGCTATATTGAAATGCATGTGAGCAGCTTATAAAACTTCAGATGACTCAGATTATAAATTGATGACCCTGTTGATGCTCACTGAATAAACATGTTTGTTGTAAATGATCTGACAATAGAATTTTTGATTATAGACTTCAAGTTTGACATTTGGAAACACATCTCCATTATTTCTGAGAAGGGGAATAAATCTGACTCCATCCTCTCAAGGACCTTTAACAATTCTGGAAGAGTCAACTTCTGCTGGATTTAAATTAATGGGAGGGTCAGTCTGATATTTCTCATGTGTGGAATCCATTGACCTTTCTTTGCTCTCCTGGAATAGAATGTGTACTGAGCACATTTCTAGCAATTAGATTTGCTCTAATATCAGCCTATCTACTTTGGAAAATGTAGGACACTAGTAAAGAGGGAAGCTGAGAGATATTCTTGGGTCTATAAAATGTACCTAAGATAGTTAACTTCTGTCATTGCTGTATAGGCATAATTCTATTGTTAATCCAATTTGCTCATTTTTATCATATGGATATTGAGCATCATGTTCATAGGTAATGCATTAGATTATATACATTTTATGTACATGATGTTTAGGATGAACATTCTTTGATTTTCAAATTTCTTTTAAGGAAAACTTTTGGTGTTACTGGACTAAGAAATTTTATTTTATGAGAATATTTAGCATTTCCTGCTTTTGTTGAAGAAGTGGAAGACTATGGGTATAGGAGGTTGCAAGCATTGTCATGGTGGATGCATTATTCATTTTTACTTTACTATTTTTCTCTTTTAAAAGGGGATGCCAGGACAGCTAGGTGGCACAGTGGATAGAGCACCAGCCCTGAAGTCAGGAGGACTTGAGCTCAAATTTGGTCTCAGACACTTAACATTCCATAGCTGTGTGACCCTGGGCAAGTCACTTAACCCCAATTGCCTCAGCAAAAAGCCAAAAAAAAAAAAAAAAACACCAGCCAATAGAACAATGTGCTGTTACTTGTAAAAACAGCCTTTCTTTCCTTTTCTAAAAATCATACTGATATATTTTGCTAACCTAGCCTATCATACTAAGGAAAGATTAGCCAAGTATTATATTTTCTATCATACTTACCATTTTCATTTTATATTTCTTTACCTAGAGTTTAAAATCATATTAAATGTGAATAATTAATTATCTTTGATCTCCCTGCACTGTTGATTATAAGTTATAAATTTCTTTCACACAATGTGCATTTCATTATATTGAGGTAACTAGATCATATAATGTTGAATGTGAAAATGAGTCTGAATTCTGAAGTGGCTACTTAGTAGCTATATGAACCCAGATAATCAATCATCCTTCCTGTGCTGCAGTTTCCTCATTTGTAATATGAGGGGCTTGGATCTGATGGCTTCCAAAAATCCTTTTATTACTAAATCTGTGATTCTATGGTCTGAAGCCTTACAAGGGAATATAATTAAGAGTTCACTTGTTATAATTGACTTGCTCACTTTAAGAGCACTAATAGTTAATATTAACAAAATTCATCAAAGAAAGTTGAGAAATCAAACATAAGAAAAGATGAATTATATTTTTATAGGCAGAGTTCCTGTGGATATTTATCAGTAAGCTGGCATACCATGGATATATTCATAACTAAGTTGACATTATGTCCTCTTCTGGTTGTTTAATTGGAATGTAATTTAGATGGATAGAAGTTAGAGAAATGATTGGGGTGGATGGTGAACTCTTTCTCTCTCTCCCTATCTCTCTCCCCCATTTGTGTGTATACATATATATGTATGTATGTATATAAGTATGATTTATTAGCTATTTATGTTCACACTTGCCACTCAAGTCTAAATTTAGACACTTAGTCCAGTATAAATTATTCCTGCTCCTAAATGTAGTTAATCCTTAAGGATCTAAACCCCATGATATTGCCCCACTGTTCCTTTATACCTTTATTATTTCCCTGTGTATTCTTTCTGAATCTTTGCTTTCCTACCTCCACATATTTGTGGATGATATACTTTCTGCCTGTATTGCCTTTCCTGGAGAAGCGTCAACTAATGAAATCCTACCTATCCTTAAAGCTTTCCTTTAAATGTCACCTTTTACCAAAAAAAAATTCTAATTACTAACTCATCATACGGAATAGGATTAAACCTCTCATGGTATATTTTTCTATCCTTTTTTGAGTGCTTATCATTTTTGTGTATACATTCCACATGAAATGAAACAGGACAAAAGGAGGGCTGATCTATTGTATGATTGTGAAATACAGAAGAATTGAGTTGTAAAATATGGAATCCTCAGATGACAGAATCAAAAACATATACATATACAAATACACACATTATTTATACACATACATATAATATGCATATATACACATACATATATACATGACATCCAACGAGAAGCCTTTGATAATTTTTGAGTAAATGTCAGAATGGTGAAACTATTTGAGATTTTAAAAAATTAGCCACTAAAAAATTACGTTGGGAATTAGCGTGAAGAGTGAATTGGGGACAAGAAAATGAGGAAAGGGTTTATTTTAAAAATCCAAATGTGAACAAAAGGGTAAAAAATAAAGCTTCATTTTTTTTCAACTCCAATTTACTTTTCCCGTTGTACTTTCTTTTTTCCTTCTTTTTCCTCATGATCTCCTTTCACTAAAAATTCAGAAATAGCATTAAGCAGTTCCTGAAAACTACATATGACCATACAATAGAATTATTATTTAGAATTTGTATAGCATAAAGAATGTGTTGTGGATATAATATCAAATGCAATTTCTTAACTGTTTTTATTAACAAAGAACTAACAGCTCATAGCCCAGATATTTCTCTCTGAAGGTTTTATTTTGACAAGAATGATCCTCAGTTAAAAGTTTTTTTTTTCTTTTTTTTGGCCTTTTTCTTGTCTGCAGTTATTGGACTCTTTACATATCTTCCATGTTGTGGCAATTCTATTGACAACAGTAAGAGCATCCAGCACAATTTGTTGGTGGTGAAGGGAAGGTGAAGAGAATGCCAAATACTGAACTCATGCTTTTTCTTTCAACCCAAAAGGGAGAATGTGAGAGAAGGCTGATTGATGAAATGTGCCCTCTCCTAAAGTCTAGCTTTATAAGACCTTGTGAAAAAACCATGCTAAATTTGGAAGACAGCCATGTGCATACAACATTTTAATAAATCATCAATCATCTCCAAAGAGAAAAGCATTGTCTCTTTATTCAGTATATACATCACAGGTGAAATATGACTTCTTAACTAAGATGTGCACTTTCCATTTCATAGCTCATAAGAAAGGAAATTTGGACCGTGTTTGAAATTATCGTTCAATTTTACTACATTAGTCCTTGATGGTTTTTAAATGAAAGGAGGGAAGATTACAGATATAAGAAAAAAAAAGATTTTAGAGAGAACTAGAAAATGACAATGATGACTACTTACATTTTGGTCAATGATGTCTTTGTAAAACAGACATGACTTAGAATTTATAAAATCTATTGACAAAGAGTCTTTTTTACTTTGCCACTATTTGCATTTATTGATATCTGCTTTTTTTTAATAATCTGCTTTCTATATACTGCAGTCTGACTCAGGAAGTATATTCTTTAGGTATCCTTAGCTACCTTATTAACTTAAACAATGAGAATTTCCAAGTAGATTTGTTTTCTCAGTTATGAGTACTTCTTACCTAAGACTTTTGAAAGTAATGCTTATACCTTTGAAGGAAAATAGTGTGCTTTGTATGACATAAGGACCCATAAATATTTTTGCCTCTTGCGTTAAGTTAAATGTCTTGATTTGAAGAGTTTTTCTTAGTCATCACTAAACTTGTTATTTTTTTTCAACTTTATCTTAATCATTCCTTCTTAGCTCAAGCAAAGTTAACATGAGAAGGAAAGTAGGCTAGATAACATTTGAAAAATTACAAAGTTGTTCTAAGGACTCTCAACTTCATTCTGAAATATATACTTCCTTTTTTTAATTATCTGGTGATGTTGTAAAACTATAAGTCTATGGAGAATTGAAATTGAAGATTTCTCCACAGAACAATAGAGACAGTGATAGTGGGAATAAGCAGGTTATAACACATTATAAATAAGGACTATCACAGGAGAAATTATATATATATATATATATATATGTGTGTGTGTGTCTATGTGTGTATATATGTGTGTGTGTCATTGAAGAAATGAATGACAGGGGAAAAGATTGGTCATTTATATCGGGTAAGGAAAGAATAATCCATGGGCAAGTGGCATGATCTATTGGTGTTCATGCAATTAAAAAAAAGAACTAGATGAAAACTACTAGTATGTTGGAGGAATATGGGAAGAGTCTCACGCCATGCATAGATATAGATATGTTGTATTTTGTATAATTGTGTTATTGGATGGCATATTCACATTCATAAGATCTCAGATTCATTGGAGCTTTGGAATCAAGGATCTTAATAATTTACCTAAACCCTCAAACTAAGGGAAATTGCAGCCCATTGCCCACCAGAATGGATTTGACTGATGTGGCTGTCCACACAGATTTTCCTTCTTCTTTTACTGTTCTATATATGCCATCAAAAGGTGAATTAATGATCTAGGAAAAAAACTGCTTTCCCAAATATTCTTAAATCTTTACAGTATCGTAATTTTTTAAAAAGTCAATTGAAAGATTATTTTTAAAAACCTAATTGATCAGATAAAACTTTTTCTGAAAAAAAAATCTATGTTCTATCAAACATTCAAAGTTCCTCTATTCTCAAGGGAATTTAAGGAGGTATACCTTTTTTGGCTAATAATACCCAATTAATTATAAATAATCTAATTTACTCTATCTTGAAATCCTTATTGTGCTATTATTTTTAGTAAAATAAAGTTGTTTTCCCTTAAATTCTTTTAAGATCTGTCATAATTTCATTTTTTAAGACTGACATATTTGAATGTTTTGTAGATTTTATGTTGCTTTTCTTCTTTACTTTTCTTCTCATGATTAAGACTTTCTTAAATTCAAAAAGAGAAAAAAAATTCTTTTGCTGAATAAGAAATGGTTTACTTATGGTCAGACCACTTTGGTTAGATTTTCTTTAGGCTCCTAAAATATTGCTGAGTGTTCTTTTGCATTCATTAAGCATTTGTACAAAATCCATTCATTGTCATGCTGTTCCCTGCCACAGTCAAATTGGTCTACTAGATGTTCACAAAGAAAATGACAGAAGTTCCTATTACCATTCACTCAGTCCATTCCTCATGCCTACAATGCACTTCATTCCCTCTTCATTTCCAGACTCAATATAATCAAATCAGAGTTCTACTTTCCTCAATATTAAACTTCTATTTCTATCAAGGATTCCAGAATCATCCTAGTCCCCAAGCATGCCAACCTTAAAGTTTTCCCTAAACTTTTTAGTTTCCCTAATGAAATCAATTGAGTCAATTATCAAATCTTATAAATGGCCAAATCTTATCAATTTTATCTTCTTATTATCTTACAGCTATTCTTTTCCCTCTATTTACATGGCTACCATCCTAATTTGTATCATCACTATTTTTAGCCTAAACTATTCTGATAGCATTCTAATTAATTTCCTCCTGACACCCCCCACCTTTTTGTATTTTCAGCATTATAACAGTATCTATCACATAATAGATATTTAATAAATATTCATTAATGGATAGAGCCCAAAGGATATAAACTTTGAATGAAAGGCTATAATCAATGACTTCTCTTTTTAAAAAAAGCATTATTCAGAGTTTTTTTTTTTTTAAAGAATGATTGCATCTGTTCATAACTCCATTAACATTAAAGAGTGTCTGTATTCATTTGATCCTTTTCAGGATATACTATTTGAGTTTTTTTTTTTAATCATTCTTTCTAGGTTGATGAGTGATCCCTCTTTTTTCTACCCTCCCAACAACAATTTCATTTAATCTCATGGTTTCATATATTACTTCTGATTAAATGACTCCCAGATTGATACCTCTGCCCCTGACCACTGTTCTGAGCTTTGCCTCCACATTTCCAGCTTGCTTTAAGTCATCTCTGCCTTAGATGCCCCACTAGCACATAAGAATCAAATTTTTTTCCAAATCCATTTTATCATATTTTATCCTAATTCTGCCCCTCTTTATAGTTCTGTAGCACTGACATTCATCTAAGTTCCATGTAAACATGTTATCTTCAGTTTCTCTTTTCCCCTTAGCTTTCGTATCCAATATATTGCCCAGTCTAAGTTCTGCAGCATCTTTTAAATCCACTGTCTCTCTTTTGCTAGGTTTACCATCCTATTACTCTTGCTAACCCTTAACTTTACAGAGATTTTTAATGGGCCATCCTGTCTTTACTCCTTACCATTTCAATTCCATCCTTCATAATGTTAAAAGAATAATATTTCCTCTATATAGATCTGGTCACATCATTCCTTTGCTCAAAACTATTCAATGGGTATAAATTCAATAATGTTTGTCAGGCATTCAAGGTCCTCCACAATTAACACAATCTTACCTTTCCAGACTTACTTCATAACTGACACCTCTTTATATCCTATGCTTTAAGCCAAACTCATCTATATTTCCCCCCTGAGAATGTTGTGTATCTTACTTCATGTTTTTTTTAATGTTGCCCTCTATGCCTAAAATTGGTTTTTCTCCTTTTTTTGTTGTATTCGTACCCATTCTTTAAATCCCAACACTGATACTATCAAAAATTTGAAGTTTCCCTGATTTTTCCCTTAACAAAAAATGACTTTCTTTCTTAGACCTCACAAAACAATTTGTTTTGCTTCTCTAGTATACCTATCTAATGTCATGTATTGTGACTCTCTATTTATGTCTTAGTCTTATACTAGACAGTGAGCTCCATGAGTAAGAAAGCCATGTCTTATCTGAATTTTCATCTCCCCTAACATAGTATTCTGCAGAGAGAGGTAAATTGATGTATTGTTACTGAATTTTAAATATGTCCAGAGAATGTGGTTGAGATTAGTCTTTTTTCTACAGGAAGTAGTGCCTGAGCTGAGCTCTGAAAAATAGGCAGGCTTTGAAAAGGAAAAAGAAAATGTCATGCACTTCAGGTGACTGCATACTTAAATCTCGTGTGTGTGTGTGTGTGTGTGTGTGTGTGTGTGTGATGGATATGAGTGTTATGTGCAAAGTACTCTAAAGAAATAATCTTAATCAGGAGTGTTGAGTCATGTTGAAAAATAATGGGATAAAAAAGTTGGAAAGAGAGTTGAACACAACTTCAGAAAGCTTGTGAACAATATGATTTGTCTTCTTATAAAGGCTTTACAGGCTCTTCACAGACAGAGCATTCATATGTCTTGTCATTAAAAGTCATAAGTAAATATTCTCCAAGGGAATAGGGCAAAACTCAGCAGCCGCCTGACCAGATGGAAAATTTGGAGCTATTTCCAAAGTTATAAGTTGCACTAGGAAAATCAGTCTAGAAGGACAGGTGCCATTGCTGGAAGAGATACTTTCTGGCAGCCTGGCATCTGGCTATTGTGAAAACCCTCGGGTATGAAGATGTGTGGTTGTTATAATATAATAAATAATGTAAGAAATGGCCCCAGTTCTAACCCCATCAGTGTTATCCCTTCTTTTGTGCTCATTTCAGCAATAAAATTAACTACAATATTTATGTGTCAATTATATTTAGATACAAAGTTAATAAATATTTTTTGGGATCATTTATGGGTATGTCTCTGCACTAATGTTGATGTCAACTTGTAAAGCAGAATGATGACAGTCTAATTTGTGAATGACAGTCATTAACTCAGGTATTTATGGAAATATTCAAGCAAAACTTGCATCAAGTTAATTTTGGCACAACTATCTGGCATGGTAAATAGAATGAAAACAATTTAAACATAGGATGGAAAAGACTTAAAAGTGTGAAGTTATAGTACATGGTAGTTCCTTTTCATGTAATTCTTGATATACTCAGTAGTTTAATCATGTTTGATTAAATGATCATGATACTGAAAAAGTGATTACAACTTCAAAAGATTTTTTTTAAAAAAACAAAATTTGGAATGAAATTTAAAACTCAAATATTGATTGCTCTTTAATGAAAAATAACTCATAATAGGTCTATAAATTGTGGTGGATTCTGGGAAGATGGCAGAGTAAGTTAATAAATTTCAAGCTATCCCTATTTCCCCCACAAATAGAACAAACTTACACCTCAGATTAAACATAGACTGGTGAAAAACTAAAAGATTTAGGGCAGAACAGGGGTCCTTCAGATACAACTAGACAAGATTTGAAGAAAGACCCCAGGCTGGGATTAACCTGTCTGAAGTGCAAACACCTCTGGGATAGCTCCATGGAAACTTCAAGTGTGGATCCCTCAGGCTAGCTGGGTGTGGCTGGAGTCTCAGCTGGAACCACAGATACTTTCACATTCCACATGTTTGTTGACTGGGTGATTTGAGTCTGAGAGGACTGAGTGTACCTCAGCTGATTGGGAATGCTGGGTCCAGCTGTGCTGCTGAGATGCAGCCCTGGGCTAGAAGGAACCAGCACCTGGTGAGTGCAGAAGCAACAAGGCAGAGGCACTGCTGGCTCTGGGCACTTGCAGGAGGGTGGAGTTCTTGGTTTGGGGTTCCTGGTTAGAGTGGAGAGCTGAAGGATACTTAAGGCATCATCCTTCCTACCCCATGATTACAGATGCTTACACTAATACCTCTTATTTTTAATAAATGAACCAGCAAAGAAGAAAGAACCTCATTATTGAACCAGAGGATAAGGAGAGTAAAAAAGCTTCTAGCCCAAAGAGTATTATGAAATGGCCCCCTAAATAGAGAGAATTTATAAAAGAAATCAAAAAAAGAATTCAAAAATCAAATAAGGTACATTAAGGGAAAACTAAAGAAAAAAATTAAAACCACCCAAGAAAAACAAGAAGTTAATCAATTAAAAAAGGAGGTTCAAGGTCTCAAAGATGAAAATAATTCTTTAAAAATTAGAATTGGGCAAAGGGAAGCCAGTAAAGCTATGAGAGACCAAGAAGTAACAAAAAAAGATTATAAAGAATGAGAAAATAGAATAGAATGTGAAACATCTCATAAGAAAAACAACAGATCTGGAGGACAGATCAGGAAGAAAAAATATAAGAATAATTGGACTGCTAGAAAATTGTGACCAAAGATCAATTCTGATGGACTTGGCTCTCTGCAACAAAGAATTGTCTCAAACCAGTTCCAATTGTTCACTGAAGAAAACCATATACATCCAGAGAGAGGGAAATGAAATATGGACCACAACATAACATTTTCATGATCTCTATTGACATTTGCTTGCATTGTGTTGCCTTTCTCTGATTCTTTTTTTTTTTCTTGTAGATAGGATTTTTCTTGCATAACTTCTCAAGCATTTCAACATTATTAACATGTAGTGGACTTCCTGCCATCTAGGGGAGGGGAGGGGACTGGGGGTAAAATTTGTAATGGAAAGCTTTGTAAAGATCAATGTTGGGGAACTACCCATATATATGTTATACAAATAAAAAGCTTTAATAAAAAAAAAAAAGAAAATTGTGACCAAAAAGAGAACCTTGACACAGCAATGCAAGAAATAATCCTAAAACATTGTCCTGGAATGATAGAAAATAAGAGAAAAGTAGAAATAGGAAAAATCCACTGATCACCACCTCAGAGATCCTTTGTGGAAAACACATAAGAATATTATTGTCAAATTTCAAAACACATCAAAGAGAAAATTTTGCAAAAAATAAGAAAAAAAAAACAATTCAAATACGTTGGAGCTACAATTAGAATTGTACAAAACTTAGCAGCTACAATAAAAGACATAAAAAATTTTGATTATGGAAAAAAAATTTTATTTTGGAATTATATCGATATTCAAGCAAAAGAATTAGGAATGTGACCAAAAATATCATAGCCAGCAAAATTATCTATAATTTTCAATGAGAAAAAGATGGACATTCAACATACTGGCAGATTCGGGATTTTCTATCAGAACTTAACAGAACTTATTTTATTTGAAGAAACAGAAAAAGCAAAAAGAAAAGCAGAAAAGCAATACAAAACAAAATAGAATATTATCATGTGCCCAGCAGAACAGCTTAACAGAAAATTTAACATATAAGAGCCAATATCAAAGAGCAATTTTAAGGAACTAAACATGGACAAACTGTCTAAACATGAAATGTATACTTTATGTTTAAGATTTATATCAACAGTTGGGTAAGCTCAAAAGAAAGATTGGGAGAGTAAAGGTAAAAATTGTTATCATATTATACAAATGAGGTACAGAAGGAGAATAGACACAGAGGCATGGGGGGGACTCATAGTTCTGAAAACCTATTCAAATCAGGAATGGGTTCAATAGGCAACACTATATATATATACTATGAAGGGTATAATAACCTCCAAAATCTATAAAGAAATAAGGGGGGAGGGTTAGGTGGATGGAGAAGCAAAAGATGAGGAAAGAAGATAAGTAAGGGATCCCTGGCTGGGGGGAAGTTAATTAATAATAAGCCAAGTTATAGAGCAGAATTTAATGAAAGAATCAGCAGTGATAGGAAAGACATGTGTGTGTATGAGTGAGATTATGCATATATATATATATATATATATATATACATATGTCTATATAAATGCATCTTTTGCATGTGAGTGAGTTTATATATGTATATATCTACATATGTATACATTAATACATCTTTTCTTAACTGTATCTTGCTTAGGGGTGGTACGGGGGTATGAAAGGGAGATATGTGTATATCTATGTGTGTGTGTATGTGTATGTATATATCTACATATGTATATGTAAATATATTCTTCCTTAACTACAGCCTGCTTGGGGGTGATGAGGAGGATGAAAGGATGAAAAAGAATAAAATAAATAAAATGGGCAGCAGAGAACAAAAGAATTATTTATAAGGAAGTAAAGAAAAGAAGGACTTTTACTTATGAATATAATTTCTTTTACTAATATATACACTCTCTTAACTTGGTATTTGTTGTCATATATTTTGAATCCTCCCTGCTGTTCTGCTGGGCTCATGATAATATTCTATTTTGTTTTGTATTGCTTTTCTTTTTGCTTTTTCTGTTTCTTCAAATAAAATAAATTTGGGAAAAAATAGATCTGTAAACGGAAAAGAGGTCATCTCATATAGGGGTCTTCTCTCCTTAATTTCTTTTATGTACTTCTCCTCTTTTCCTCTACCCCAGTTTTGGAGGATAAATTATCCCTATCCCTTAATCATGCCAAAATTAGTCCATTAAAGCCTGAACCATAAAACACACACTTTCTTTCTTTCTTTCTCTCTCTCTCTCTCTCTCTCTCTCTCTCTCTCTCTCTCTCTCTCTTTCTTTCTCTCTCTCTCTCTCTCTCTTTCTTTCTTTCTTTCATTCTTTCTTCCTTCCTTCCTTCCTTTTTTTCTCTCTTTCCTTCCTTCTTTCTTTTTTCTTTCTATCTTTCTTTCTCTGTATACATATATATGTATACGCAGATATATATATATAATGTATATATAAATGTGTATGTCTGAAAGAGAAGAAATGATTTTTCTGATCCTACATCTTTGAGATATGATTTTTTTTATCACAAAAATCATAGGTTTTAAAATGTACTTTAAAGATCATATACTTTCATATCTGTCTCTGATTAAAATTGTATTCAAATATCTGAGAGAGAGAGAGACAGAGAGACAGAGAGAGGAGAGACAGAGAGAGACAGAGACAAAGAGACAGACGGAGAGACTGAGAGAAACAGAGAGATAGAGAGACACAAAGAGAGACAGACAGAGAATTTATCATGAGAAATACTAATGATGAACTACAAAATATATGGTTAAGTCTTATGGGCTAAGTTAATCAGAAATACTTCATAGAAGAAATCGGATTTAAGTTGAACCTTAAAAGGAATGAGTAGGATATGATTAGAGGAAGTGAAGATATTCTGAAAAATAAAAAATTATATGAATAAAGGCATGGATTTAGAAATTATTGAAATGCAGTGGAGATATCAGGAAAACTGGAATGCCTTATCTCTTCCTTTATATTAAGTTTTTCCTCAACTTAATTACATCCTTTTCCCAACTTTTTCATTCCATCTCATTTTTCTGTTTCCATACATTGATGGATTTGTGATTTCATTCATGTTTTTTCTTCCTCCAATAATAAGATTACAATACATTTATTTAGGCCTGTCCTGTACAATTCTTGTCCATTAATTTCCCATTGGAATTTCATTCAATGGTAGTTTTGGGGATCTTTCTCTAAGTCTCTTGATATTGCATGGATACCAAAAGGAGTTCTTGACTCACCTAAAGGTTATTCTTTGCTTTTGCTACTGGCTCCTCTTTTTTTTTCTGGTCCTACATCTTTCAGATGTGATTTTTATATCACCAAAACCATAAAATTAAGTTTAAAGATCATATATTTTGAATATGATTTTGATCAAAATGGTATTCAAAGCATTCTGGAAGTATAACAAAATTATACTTTTTTTTAATTTTATTTTATTTGCATAACATATGTGTGGGTAATTCTTCAACAATAACCCTTACATAGCTTTCCGTTACAAATTTTTCCCCCCAACTTCCCCACCTCTCCCCTAGATGGCAGGATATCCACTACATGTTAATTATGTTAAAATATTGGCAAATCGAATATATGTATACATATTTCCAAACTTATCATTGTTGTGCAAGAAAAATCTTATCTACACAAACGATATATCAGATAAAGGAAACACAATGTAAGCAAACATCAATCAAGGAGTATGAGAATGTTATGTTGTGGTCCACATTTCGCATCCCTCTCTCTGGGTGTATATGGCTTTCTTCAGTGAACAATTGGAGGTGGTTTGAAACATATCATTGTTGAAGAGAGCCATGTCCATCAGAATTGATCGTCATATAGTACTGTTGTTGCCGTGTATAATGATCTCCTGGTTCTGCTCATTTCACTCAGCATGAGTTCATGTAAGTCTCTCCAGGCCTCTCTGAAATCATCTTGCTGGTCATTTCTTACAGAACAATAATATTCCATAATATTCATATACCATAATTTATTCAGCCATTCTCCAATTGAAGGGCATCTATTCAATTTCCAGTTTCTAGCCACTACAAAAAGGGCTGCCACAAACATTCTTGCACATGTGGGGCCTTTTCCTTTCTTTATGATTTCTTTGGGATATAAGCCCAATAGAAATGCTGCTGGGTCAAAGGGTATGCACAGTTTGATAACTTTTTGAGCATAGCTCCAAATTGTTCTCCAGAATAGCTGTATCCATTCACAGCTCCACCAACAATGCATCAGTGTCCCAGCCCTCCCACAACCCCTCCAACATTCATCATTAACTTTTCCTGTCATTTTAGCCAATCTGACAGGTATGAAGTGGTATCTCAGGGTTGTCTTGATTTGCATTTCTCTGATCAACAGTGATTTGGAGCACCTTTTCATATGACTATAAATAGTTTTAATTTCATCCTCTGAAAATTGTCTGTTCATATCCTTTGACCATTTATTGATTGGAGAATGGCTTGAATTTTTATAAATATGAGACAATTCTCTATATATTTTAGAGATGAGACCTTTATCAGAACCCTTGAATGTAAAGATGATTTCCCAATTTATTACTTCCCTCCTAATCTTGTCTGCATTGATTTTGTTTGTACAAAAACTTTTTAACTTAATATAGTCAAAGTTATCTATCTGGTTTTCAATTAAGAGTTCCAGTTCTTCTTTGGACATAAATTTATTCCATCTCCAAAGGTCTGAGAGGTAAACTATATTACATTCCTCTAATTTACTTATAGTATCACTCTTTATATCCAGATCATGAACCCATTTAGATCTTATCTTGGTATGTGGTGTTAGATGTGGGTCAAGCCCTAATTTCTTCCACATTAGTTACCAGTTTTCCCAGCAGTTTTTGTCAAATAGTGAATACTTATCCCAAAAGCTGGGGTCTTTGGGTTTATCAAAAACCAAATTGCTATAGGTATTGCCTAGTTTGTCTTGTGATTCTATCCTATTCCACTGATCGACTACTCTATTTCTTAGCCAGTACCATATGGTTTTGATGACCGCTGCTTTATAATATAGTTTTAGATCTGGTACAGCAAGTCCACCATCGTCAGCCTTTTTTTTCATTAATCCCCTTGAAATTCTTGACCTTTTGTTTTTCCAAATGAACTTTGCTACTATTTTTTCTAGATCTGTAAGATAATTTCTTGGGAGTTTGATTGGTATGGCACTAAATAAGTAAATTAGTTTGGGTAGTATTGTCATTTTTATTATATTTGCTCGGCCTACCCATGAGCATTTTAAGTTTTTCCAATTGACTAGGTCTGATTTGATTTGTGTGGAAAGTGTTTTGTAGTTTAGTTCATATAGTTCCTGACTATCCCTTGGCAGATAAATTCCCAAATATTTTATACTATCAACAGTTATTTTGAATGGAATTTCTTTTTGTATCTCTTGCTGCTGAACTTTATTGGTAATATATAAAAATGCTGATGATTTATGTGGATTTATTTTGTATCCTGCAACTTTGCTAAAGTTGTGAATTGTTTCTAGTAGTTTTTTAGTTGAGTCTTTAGGGTTCTCTACGTATATCATCATGTCATCTTCAAAGAGTGATAATTTGGTTTCCTCATTACCTACTCTAATTCCTTTAATCTCTTTTTCTTCTCTTACTGCCAAAGCTAACATTTCTAAGACAATATTAAATAATAATGGTGACAGTGGGCAGCCTTGTTTCACTCCTGATCTTATTGGGAATGGTTCTAGTTTGACTCCATTACATATGATACTTGCTGAAGGTTTTAAGTAGATACTACTAATCAACAAAATTATACTTTTAAAAAATGTCCAAGGAAGTATATTTTTGCTGACTGTTCTTTATGGATCATTTAAAGTTCTATCCTGTTCACTACAATTTTCCTGATTACACAATGAGATCTTTCTCTGAGTAAGAATCTGTAGCTTTTATTTTCAGGAGCACTCTTTTGATACTCAATATATACTATTATAATCATTCATATTTTTATGTGTTTATGTCTTTTCTTCTCAACTACAGCATAAATTCCCTGAGGTAATCAGTGGGGTCTTTATATTTTGTTGCATTTCCCAAAGAATAATCATATATAATAAGGTGCTAGTAAATATGTATTGATTAATCTTGTTAATAGAGTCCAAAATTGCAAAATTCTTAGAGTCTGGAAGTTCTTCTTAATGCCCACCTTAAACCTCCCTGATGCTTTGTAAGGTGATAATTCTTATTCTTCCCTTAAAAAATTCAAAACAGATCTTCACCTTTACTTGCATAGTATATATTAATATGTGATGGTTGATTTTTATTGAACTTTCTTATTTGCTTTTTCATTTCCATATTCTCTTTTTATTCCCATCCATGATTCTCTTCTCCTTTTTATTTAATTTTTCTGCTAATCTTCTAATGCAAATTAAACCCATATAAACCTATATTTTAAATCTCTCATTGGGAAGAAGGAAAATAAATATACTTTCTTTCCTTTTTTAAATTCATTGAAGGGGCTTCAAGGCATCCTGAGTACACTAAAGTTTTTGGACAGAAAATAAGACTGAAGAATGGAATTAAATAACAGTTAAATAAGCAACTAGTTGAAACATACTCAGACCACTTGTCCTAGAAAATAAGTACTATATGCCTAAAAAACTCACACAAGGATGTGAAAAAAATTATCTTTGATGTGCAAGTGAAGAGAAAATCAGGTATTCCACATCTATTCTCATCTTGTTCTCCATAGTCATCATAGAAACAAAGTTTTTTAAAGTAAAATTAATAGAAGATTCCTCTTGAAAAAATAGTGGAAATTTGAAAAGTGAACACTTTTAATGCAGAGTAGTTGAAATGGATAATATTGGTCACTTTATAGGATTTTCAGTTGACATTAATTTAAAATGTAAGGGGTCTTAATCGTTCATTAAATATGTATAGTCTCTTCTTGAAAGCCTCTCAGTGTGGGAGGTGGGGAAAAGAGAGAAGAAAAGGAGGAACAGAGAAAGTATCATTTGAAGAGAAGAAATGCTTCTTTGGGGTTCTAAAAATTAGACATTACAAAAAGGACCCAGTTTCTTGCCTTGATGTCTTTTATTTCAGTTGAGTCTGTATAGATTTGACATATCTTTTAGTAGCATAATTTATTTGACAAAGAATCAAAAGAGGGTCCAATTTTAACTAATCTTTTGGTAGGGATTATGTCTTATAGGTAGATAAACATATTAAGATAATAGTCTTTAAATATTAAAACAAAAGCTATTTGCCTTTACATTGTATTTCTTTTTGTAATACATCTGAAATGCAGTATATTTTTAATGTAAAACTACTCTATGAAATGGTCCTTTCAAGTGAGCCTTTCAGAAGTCTATGCCCAATTAAATTTCAATGCATTTTCTTGCAAACAGGAATATTCTCCTACAAACATCAGATTTGCAATTGATGCTTTCTGTTCTTTATTATTTTCTTTTATATAAAGAAATAGAAAATAGCTTAGATATTCTTGAGTCCCAGGTAAATGCTGCATATCTCAGTTATGCATGAGGATTTGTGCATTTGTATATCTAATAGTAATTAGTAGGGTATTTTGGATGGTTTTATATTTGCAATTTGTATTGGTTTGCAAGCTATGCGAGTTTTTGAAAATTCTTATAGCATTTGCTTTTGTGGTTTAAATGGATTACTTAAGAGTTAAGAGAAGGGAGAATTAAAAGATTATAGTATAGTATGGCAAAGATGGAGTTTTCTTAGAAACTAAACCCAAAGAAATAAGAAATTGGAACTTACTTTGAAATCTTACCCTGTAGGCAGCTTAGACATGGGAAAAATAGAATAAAATAGAGGTCAGCCCCAGAAAGTTGAAATAAGAATAAAATTGATGAAATTTACTGATCAAATGATAGCTGTGCATGTTACCATATGATCCCTATAGAAAAAGAATTAGCTTTGGATTTTTATGGATTTTCAATGATTTTGTAATTCAGTTTTTAAAAGAAGTTTTATTTATGTCTTTTGTTTTAATATCAGTTTTCTTTCACCCTTTGAGCTCTCCATTGTATCTAAGAAAAACAAGTAAAAACAAAATCAACACTGTGAATACTGATGTTGTGTATAATGATCTCTTTTCCAAGGAGTTTACACTTGCCTCCATGAAACTATTGTTTGGGTCCTGATGTTAGCATTTACCATCTCAATAGGAAGTTTTAAAGCAAGCTTTCAAGGCCTCATTTTTTAAAACTGAAATATCTTAGGGTTGATATTATTCTGTTTATGGATACTGATGCTAGCCTTGGCAGTAATTTTCCACTGGTGGGTTATCTTGCTGGTCCAATTAGGAAAAAAAAAGGTGCTCAAGACTTGGAGTATTTAAACATCTGTGAGTCATAGCTAATCAGCTCATAACCATGTCAAAAGACAATACATAGTATAACTCTTCAAAAGTTATTGATAGCTCAGTAAAGTAGACAGATGTGAAATAACTTAACATCAAAAATTCTGCCCTTTACTTCTGTCTTTTCAGCTTTTTTCTTCTAAAGAAATATGCACTGCTATATATGTGATCCTAATACTGCTGAGGTTGTCTCTTACTTTTGTGAAGGGTGTAATTCTTCCTCCTCTCCCCCATCTACTTCCTTCTTCTACTCCTTAAACCCCTCCTATTTCCCATCCCATATATTCTTTTCCTATTCTCATTTCTTCCTCAGTCTCTTACCCTGTATTTCTTTTTCTTTCACTAATGATACTATGTTCCCATTCTTCTGACAAAATGGTCATAATATGGAACAACTTTAGTATTGTTGTATATATTTCTAGGAAAAATAAAGTTGTTTTTCTCTACGTAACCTTTAGTTCTCACCTCCAGTTTGTGCCAGTAGACCTTGATAAAAGGACAAAAACCCCACCATTGATTTAATCCAATCTTAAAAGTGAAATTTTGTAGTTGGAGTTTAGAAGATGTATCCTAGCTTCATTTTTACCATAGTACCTGGTTACATCCTTAAATTTCTCTGCTAATCCTCAAGAATGAAATTTGGAGGCTGGACTAAGTAATCATTAAAATCTCTCCTAGGTTTAAGTTATATGATTCTAATTTGGAAAAATCCTGATTTAAAAAAGAAGCATGCTTTTAAAGCACAGTTAAGTCACCTCATGTGACAGATGATTTGTTTTGGTTAAATATTCATAATAATTTCTAAAATAATGCTATTTCTTTTTGCCACCAATTTGTATCTGTACATTAAGATTCTCATTAATGTGAAGAGTTAAGGATAAGATACTGTTGCAGTTCTCAATTGTATAGTATCATTAATATGACCAAATCATTATCTCCAAATTAGAGACAGAACTTTGGAGAAGGAACACCTGTTTTTAATTTTGACCAATTTATCCCTGGAATTGTTCCAGTTCACTTTCATATTCTCATTTTCAGTAATCACCTTGTAATGAAAAGTTTCATCTGGTAAAAATAATTCTGAATACTCTTCTGCTGTCACTTACCTATCTTGTGTAAAATATTAGGAAAGTTATTCTGATTGTAATGAAATGTGATGTCTAAAAAATAAAACCTCTAGGGTTACTTAATTAAAGGGAAAAAAGTTTGATTAGTTAAAAGCTAATTTTAGCAACATATTAGCTGTATTCTCAGAGGAATGTGCAGTAAGAAAAAGTTGGTATGTGTTTACATTACATTACTAAAAGTTTCTGGCTAATTTTTTTCAACAGAGAACAGTGGAAAATATCACATTATGGATTACCAAGAATCTTGCCAATAGTAACAAGAAAGGGAATTGAATAATATGAATTTTTAAAGTGTAAAATTTCATAAATCATAATTAATTTTAATAATTGTTTAGCGCATTTTTCTAAATATATCAAAACAAACTATAAATCATTTGTCAAAATCTCCTTTGTGACATGAAGATCATGAATACAAATTGGCTTACTCCAAAAAACTACTTTTTGACTCATCTTCCCCTCATCCAATTGATCCTAGTAAATATTAGAATGTCATCCTTCCACTAGAAGGCTATCAAATCAAATACTTAGGCTCTCAATATATCACCATAGGCATATTTTATATACACTTTAAACAACCTTTGACTCTCCCTACATAAGCTTATACAAACTTTCCAAATATTGCGATATCTCAGCTATAGCAACATCTTAGGAAATCCTTCAACAAGAGTAACAAAGTCTACACATCCTAGTTGCTTAACAATGTGGCTCTACTCATTGCTTTCTACCCTACTGTTCCATCATTGGTTTCTTCTTCTCAGTGATAGCAAGATTAAAGGAGATAATATTTATAAAACATTTTGTTCAGGGCCTGGTGTACAACAGGGGCTTAATGAACTTATTCCCTTTTCTTCTCCCTTTCAAGTACTCCATGTGAAAGATTTCCTCAGACATAAATGCCCAAGTGCTTCTTTTCTACCATTAGCTCCCCTCTTTATAGTCACCTTTCCATGACCCATCTTCCTCCTTGGCAGTTGGAGTAATGGAAACTGCTCCAAAGTTTCACTGGGAAACTGTGTCCTGAATTCACCATTAGGTGAGGAAAGTGAAGTTGGTCTCTAGTAAAAACCAAGAATTTCTACATTTTGACTTTCGCTTTTTCTTTCTGTGGTTCAAAAAAACATATACAACTGAAAAACCGCTAGGAAAGAAAAATGAACCTAATGCTGACTAGAGAGGCAGCAGTCTAGATCCATCTTCTCTGAGTTCATTGTTCAAAATGTTCTATAGCACTTCACAAAAATTTTATAGGCCATGTTCTGAAAGTTTTCCTGGGTATAAATTTCATTTTTCTCTTTAAAAGTATATTTTTAACATAATAAAGTAGAAAATTAAGTTTTGCCTAATGTTTCAGAAAATTAGCAATATCATGAATTATGTACATCATGTGTTTTGAATTGTAATTTTATATTTCATACTTCAGACTTAATCAGAAGAAAATTTCCTTTATTCCCTTTCAAAATGGATTTAGTACAAAGTATATTTCTTTTTGTATGGTGTGTGTGTGTGTATTAGGTAAAATTGCTTGAGACTGGTCAGTGATTAAGCTAGGATACTTCATATTTTGATGAAGATTCTAAATGTTGTATAGAAGCTCCTAGTTGGTATTGCCTAATTGATTAAATTCCTCACATAATAGCATCAAGGCAGGACTTGGAACACAGAACTTTTGACTCTTAATAGTTATCATTGTAGGGTTTTTTTTTAAATCAAATTTTATTTTTTAACGAATAAAAAATCTATTTGGTCAGTCTTTCTAGTTGTGTATATGTTTGTGTGTATATGCATAAATGTATATATGCAAACACAAATACACACAAACACAGATGTATTTATAAATATACATATTGAAGAAAATATATCTTATTCTCTGTTTTTTTCATAAGTTCTAGCAGATTGTACTATTTGCAATAGGATGTTATGTATTTTCAATGGTTGATTGAATATTAAAAAATAGGAAGAAGAAACAAACAAATATTGACAAACAATCAAATAAGTGATGATCCAACAAATAAATGAACAGATTCCATCCTAAAAAAACTTATAATCTACTGGACATCTGAGGGTAAAGGGGAGTAACCAAAAAGCATCTTTAAAATGAGAAAAATGTTTTTTTTAAAGGAAAGAGATATTTTTATTTTTTTTAACCTGTACCAAATAGTTTTGAGAATTACTACTTTTGTCTTGGGGCCAAGATGGTAGAGTAAAGGCAGGAAATCCACCAAATCTCTCCCCTAAACTGCTATAAATTCCTTTAAATGATGGCTCTAAACAAATTTTAAAGCATCAGAACACCCAAAAAGGTAGAGTAGAACATTTTGCAGCTTAAGACAACTTAGAAACTCAGAAGGAAAGGTCTATAATATCAGGAGGAAGTCCATCATGCAGTCCCAGTGCAGAGTGCACCAATGTAGCCCTGGACCGACACCCAGCTCCAGCCACAGCCACAGCCACAGCAGGGCCTGACCTGTGAATCAGCAGCAGTATTGGTGGCTTCCAGACCTCTCAGCTCAGAGACACCAGAGAGGACCTGGAAGGGCAGCAGAAAAGACTTATGGAGCCAGTGGGAGCCCAGTGTGCAATCCTGGCACAGGCCCACCATCAACCCTAGATCCAGTGGGGACCCAGCAGTAGTGCTGGCTTCTGGACCTTTCAGCCAGAGACACAAGAAAGGACTTAAAAGGTCAATGGAGAGGGTCTGGACAATAGGATGGGAGTCTGGTGTGCTATGCCAATGCAACATTGGTCAGTGGAGCCCCAGCCCCAGCCAGCACACTAGATCTAGCACTACAGTGGGACTGGGACACACCTAACTGCTCCAGGGCAGAAAAGAGTGCTTGTAATAAGATTCCTAGAATTTCTAAAAACAGTGGCACAAACCCCCAGAAACTTGGAACAGTGCACCCTCCACCCTGGAAACAAAGGGTTACAAACAGAGTATAAGGCCAGGAAAATGAGCAGAAAAAAAAAAGTTTCTGACCATTGAAAATTATTGTGATAAGAAAGATCAAAACACAGTCAGGAGATGATAATAAAGTCAAAGCTCTAACATCCAAAGTCTCCAAAAAAATAAGAATTGGGCTCAGGCTATGGAAGAGTTCAAAAGGGACTTTGAAAATAAAGTAAGAGAGGGAGAGAGAGAGGAAAAATTAGGGAAAGAATTTAGAGAAGTATAAAAGGAAATACAAAAAGTTAATGAGAAAAATGCCTTAAAAAGCAAAATCGACCAATTGGGAAAGGAGATACAAAAGTTCACTGAAGAAAATAATTCCTTAACAAATAGAATTGAGCAAATGGAAGCTAATGACTTTATGAGAAATAAAAATATGATAAAGCAAAACTAAAAAAAATATGAAAAAAATAGAAAAAAATGTGAAATACTTCATTGGAAAAATAACTGACCTGGAAAATAGATCCAGGAGAATTTATAAATTATTGACTTGAAAGTCATGATCAAATAAAAGAGCCTGGACATCATCTTTCAAGAAATTATCAAGTAAAGCTGTCCTGATATTATAGAACTAGAGGGTAAAATAGAAATTGAAAGGATCCCCTAATCACCTCCTGAAAGAGATCCCCAAATGAGAACTCCCAGGAATATTTCAAGGAGAAAATATTGCAAGCATCCAGAAGAAAACAACTCAATTATAAAGAGGCCACAATTAGGGTAATGCAAGATTTAGCAGCTTTTACATTAGAGGACCAGAGGACTTGGAATATAATATTCCAGAGAGTACTGGAGCTAGGATTGCAACAAAGAATCACCTATCCAGCAAAACTAAGAATAATTCTTCAGAGGCAAAGATGATATTCAATGAAGGAGTATATATAGACAGAAGACACGGGTGTGAATTGAGTATGAAGGAATAATATCTTTTTTTAAAAAAATGATGAAATTAAGGGGTGAGAGAGTAATATACTGAGAGAAAGGGAAAGGGAAAAATGAAATGGTGCAAATTATCTGCTATTTAAAAAGAGGGAAGAAAAAAGCTTTTACAATGGAGGGGAAGAGAAGGAGATGGTGAATGAATGAACCTTACTTTCATCAGAATTGGCTCAAATAGGAAATAGTATACATACTCAATAAGATTATGGAAATCTATTTTACCCGGAAGGAAAATAGTGTAGGAATGGGATATTGGAGGGGGGGGAGGGATAACAGAGAGGGCATATTGGGAGAGAGAGTGCTTATTAACAAGACACTTTTGAAGAGGGACAGGGTGAAAGAAGAGAGAGAATAAAGGGGGGAAAATACAATTAGCAACAGGAATTATAAAAAAAAATGAAGGAAGTTTTTCTGATAATGATTCATATCTCAAACATATAGGGAATTGAATCAAAGTTATAAAAAATAATAGCCATGCCCCAATTGATAAATGATCAAAATATGATCTGTCCCCAAAGAGTTGCAAATTCATACATATACTTTGATGTAACAATACCACTATTAGGCATGAATACCAAAAGAGATTTAAAAAAAAAAAACAGGAAAAAAGAAGATTTATATATACAAAAATATTCATAGCAACCTTCTTCTTAGGACAAAAAAATTAGAAATTGAGAGGATGCCCATCAACTGGAGAATGGTATGATAAACCATGGCATGCATTTGTGATGGAATATTATTGTTTTCTGGGAAATGATAAGCAGAATGCTCTCAGGAAAAAAAAATAACAACCTGGAAAGTCCTCCATGAACAAAGTGAAATATACTGTATTCAAAGTAACAGCAATATTCTGGGATGATGAGCTATAAATGACTTTGTTATTCTCAATAGTACAATCAACCACAACTACTCTGAAAGATTTAGGATGAAAAATCTTATCCATACCTAGACTAGACCCAATTGTGTCTAAATACAGATTAAAGCATTCTCTATTTCTCTGTCTCTTTCTTTTTAACTTAATTTTTCTTGAGGGTTTTTATTTTCATTAGGGTGGGAGACCTATGTTTTCTTTCACAATTTGACTTTTATGGAAATATTTTGCATAACTTCTCATGTGGTTTCTTAATTGTAGGTGAGGATAAGAGAGAAAAACTAGAACACAAAAATCTTAAAAACAAATGTAAAATAAATAGTTTTGAATGTAACTGGAGAAAATATTAAATAAATTAATTAAATTTAAAAAGAGAAAATTACTGTTTTTCATCAAAACTAGTACTAGGTATTACTAGGCTCTCTCTTTTTTCAGTCCCACTTTATCTTGTTTCCCTTGTCATTTTTCCCTTTACACAAATGCTGTTATTATTTTTCTAGTTGTTGTTTTATTGTTATGGCACAAAAATGTAAATTAATTTGGGTACTATTGCTATTTATTATATTGATTTGCTGTAGTGATGAGCAATTAATATTTTTCAAATTGCTTAGGTTTGTCTTTATATTTTTATAGTTCTTGTGGATATCTTGACAGGTAAGTTTGACAAGTATTTTATACATTTTTTTGATTTATTTTAAATGGAATTTCTTTTACTGTTTTATTCCTGGTAGTTTTAGTAGGTGTTATACAGAAACACTGATAATTTCTATGGATTTTAAAAAATTGAACTAAATTTTTCTAAAGTTCTTATTTGGTGGAATTTTTATTTACTTGAATTGGCTCTCTAGAATTCTTTAAATATACTATCAAATTGCTTGCAAAAATATTTTTATTTCCTCTTGGACTATATTTATTTACTTATAACAAAGGAAAGTCATTTCATCACTTGGGGCTACCATTTTTTTTTATTTATAAAAGGAAGAGCTGTTTAGACTGGATAATATCCTGAAAGTTCTTTCCCACTCTAAATTCCTATGATGTTTTGATAGACTTATTTAAATCATCATAAAATAGGAGAAAGAGTACAAGATTTGGAGTCAGGGAACTTGTGCTCTAATTTTGGTTCACCAGTGTGCCCTTGAACAAATAATTTAATCCCTTTGGATCTCAGTTTCCTCTTCTGTAAAATTAGTTTAGTATAGATGAACTCTTAATGCCTTTCAATTTTAAATATACAATCTCTTTTTCCTTTTAAAAAGTATTTCTTTCTCATTTGAAAAGATGCTTTTGGCTTGTTCCCCTTTACCCTACTACTTTGAGTGGAATATAAACCTCTATAGGACAGAATTTGTTCATTCGTTCATTCATTTTTTCATTTAGTTGTTGTTTATTTGCTTACGTATTTGCTTTTTCATCTTTCTGTCTAATTGTTTAATATTCAGTCAACCACTGACAATACACCTGAGGATCCTAATGTGTATAGGACAATCTGACAGAGCTTGATAAAGAAATAGAGAATAGGATAATATTTTTCTTCAGGATGGATATGTAAATATATCTGCACATATCTGTATCTATTTATCTATATCTTAGTACAATTTAAAATTTTAATATCATAATATAATAAATGAGTGTATATATGTATATAAATATTCTACAGCAGAAATCATATTATATATTGTATAAAATTTGGGAAGACAAAATTAACATAGTAGGAAAAAAAAACAGGGCATGTTAAAATACTTTTCTGAAGGCTGCCCCCAAGCTATTAAAATCTGCTCCATTATTTTCCATCTTCTCTATATAAATCTTGTATGTACTGATTTACATACATATTTTATTCTCATTTAGAAGATGTTATTTCAATTTAAAGACTATTTTCCCCTTGGTTTATATCCCCACTGCTTAGCACAGTGCCTTGCAGAAACTTATCAAAGGTTTGTTGATTTTATAGTCAGAGAAGACAATTTCTCTCTCTTCTGTTTTCCTGAGACACAGTGTATAAACTATTCAATTGGCATTTAACCCATAGATAAATATGGGCTTTTTGTTTTTCTATTTTGTCTTTTTTTGGCATATTAATCTTGTCTCTATTCTTAAAATTCTTATTGGAGCAGCACAAACACCATATTTTCCTAGCTAAAATTTAGGACACATAACTTCAAAAAAGAGATTCTTTTTGCAAAATATTAATGAAAATGTATTTCCCTTTCTTGCCATTATCCTGGGGTATTAAAGCATATGGTTACTACCCTTATTATGTTTAAAGTTGGAAGAATCCTCATCATTCTTCATTTCATTCTTCAAGACATAGAGATGAACAGTGACACAGAGCTAGCAAGTAATAGTGTTGGGATTTGAATTTGGGTTCTGAGGTCCCCAGAATAAGGTTTTTTTAGCTCTACACTATGAAGTTACCCAAATGGTATCTTTGATGAGCCTTATATATAGCAGGCTCTTGATAATATTGAATGATGATGGATGATGAGGAACTAATTTCATAGAGGACATGGGATTTGAAATTGGTCCTTGAAGGATAAACAGAATTTAGATAAATAGAAAGGATATCTTCTAGGTCTGTGGAATAATGAGGGCAAAGTAATAAAGACCAAATTGAGTGAAGGTATGTGAAGGACAATAGGCAGATTAGCCTGACTAGAGTGTACAATATGTTAATTTTCAAGAGATTTTAAAGACTCCACTCAGACTTTTAAAAATAATTCCCTTATAAATAATTTCTCTCCTTTCAAATTTTTGCAAACTTCCCAATAAACTAATAATGCAATACATTATACCCAAATTATCATTGGAATACTAATGCAAGCAAACCTTTGCCCTTTTACATGAACAATTTGTCCTTCAAAAGGCTCTTCTTTTCCAAGAAAAATTAGATGAATAAAAACAAAATGGTGAATCTGTTATAATTGCTACTTATAGATCAAGTGATTGGGTCAATTGTGTTCATTTAATCATAATTGTTTCAGCAAAACTTCATTTTTTAATTCTGCTGCAATTTTGTTTAAAGTCTGCTGCTGTCGATGTTTTGGCATCCTTTTAATACTGTCTGTATCTACTAAATCTCAAGAAGCCAAGAGGAAAAATCTCAGATGCAAATGTGTTTGTTACTATACCTTTGGAAAATAAAGTCTTTGAATCCCTAAAATGCTTTTAAAATATATCTGTCAAAATATAGCTATGTAACAATAGTACAATGGTGGCACACAGGAACCAAGGGGAGCACAGTATAGGAAAAATCATGGATGTTTAAGTTTTAGTATTGTCTCAGTGATTGTAGGATCTTGGGTAAATCACTCATCCATTCTGTAACTCCAGTTTTCTCATCTGTAAAATAATGGACATGCCCTGAAATTCTTCCATAAAATTTGTATAATAAACTTATTTAACAGAATTGTGATAAGAGGAATGACTTCTACCATATGTATAAGTTGTTTTTCTGCATTTTTAAATAATAATTCTATACGTACTAGAGTCCATTTTCCTGTGGTTTCTCTAAAGCAACAAAATGAATGGTGGCATGGCATTAAATCCTTGGTTTCTTTTATAAAAATAAATAGAATCTAGACAGACCCTAACAACCAGAATGCTTTAAGAAGGAATTCCAGAAGTTAGAGCTAGAAAGCAAGGAGTGTGTTTGTTTTCAGTGTATTTAGTTTTCAGATAAAGTGAAAACAATCAAAAACTTTCAGGGCATTAGCATCATCATTCTAAACATCATTTAGAACAATATGATCCTGTAAATGAAACAATGACAGGGATTGCGATGATGACAATGATAGGTAGCATTTATATAGGACTTGAAGTATTGCATCTCATATGATTTTCAAAACCATCTTATGAAATAAATATTATTATCCTCTCCATTTTTTGAGATAAAAACATTGTAACTAAGAGAGATTAAATGACTTGCTCAGTGACGTAAAGCTACGTGATTGAGGCAGGATTGGAACCCAGATTTCCCTGACTATAATAAGTCCAATATTCTTTATATGATATTGTCTTTGATGTAGCTTCAAAATACTATGTGTGTGTCAGCAACAACAAGATTATATGATGATCAATTCTGAAGGAGGTGGCTCTCTTCAACAATGAAATGTTTCAAACCAGTTCCAATTGTTCAGTGATGAAGAAAGCCATATACACACAGAGAAAGGGATATGAATGTGGATATGAACTTTCATGCTCTCTATTGATGTTTGCTTGCATTGTTTCCCTTCTCAGATTTTTTTTCTTGTAGATCCAATTTTTCTTGCACAGCAAGATAACTGTAAAAATATGCATACACATATTTGATTTGTCAAGTATTTTAACATAATTAACATATAGTAGACTTCCTGTCATCTAGGGGAGTGGTGGGGGCTGGGGGGGGGAATTTGTAACAGAAAGCTTTGCAAGGGTCAATGTTGAAAAATTACCCATACATATGTTTTGCAAATAAAGAGCTTTAAAAAAAAAACACTGGGTTTTTCAATTCTATGAAATTCTCAAAATGTACAGTTTCCTTGCCATTTGCCTATTCTCCGAAATAACTATAATTATCTGATGGTCATAGTAATGTAGACTGTACTATAATTTGAAAGGCCCATATTCAGATATCTTAAATTTCAATTTGGTAAAAAATTTGAATAACAAGATTTGTCACTGCTGTGTGATCCAAATGAATATAATTACTGATTAATCAGAACTGTTAGTGAGTGTGAATGAATGAATGTTCTAATGTGAATATTGTAAATGTTGACTCCCTGCTCTCTCTTGAAAACAAACTGGCTCAGGAAACTTAATGAGGTTTTCCTGGAGTGTATACAAATTTTAAATAATTAAAATTAAATTGAATCAGAGTCCTCTGTAATTATAACTGAGATAGCATCATTATCATCTGGGCAGTCCAAGAGGTGGGGACCAAACTGAGTATTTCATCAAATTTAATATTGGAATTCTGCTTAAAATAGGAAAAGAAATTTGGTTTCTTCAAAGATGTAACAAAGGAAGCTTCTTTTAAAAGTTGATATTCCTATTTTTATTTTTATTTAACAAAAATTGACTCTTGCTCCTAATAAAACTCCTATGAACAACCATTATGATAAAGATATTTTTAATTGATGAAAAAAAATAATCTCAGTAATCATATGGTCCAGAACTTTTACGATTCTACCAGTGCAACTCTCCTTGTTTCATAATTCCTGTAGCAGCAGACAAATTGACACTTTATCAGGTACAAATTATCAGGATATGAATAAAATCATAGAAGCAGAAATTAGGTCTAATTTGAAATGCCCATGGAATGGTGGTGAAGTAACCAGACATGAACAGCATTGCTACACTATCAATCAGGAAAAAAAAAAGTCAAATATTTCAGTCAAAAAAAAATCACCTTTTAGCCTAAATTATCTATATTATTCAGCTTTCTGTTTTACCTTGGCTTTGGAGATTTGGTTAAAAGAAGAAAAAAGAAAGATAAATACTTATAGATATCGTGTGTGTGTGTGTGTGTGTGTGTGTGTGTGTGTGTGTGTGTGTCTAAGACAAAAAAGAGAGAGGCATTTTTAGGTTCTTTCCTATATTAAAGCCATATGAAAACTTTATCTTCTCCAGAAAATATCATCTGATTAGTCCTATATTTGCTTTTAGTTTACTAAATAGCATTTTAAAAATATTTTCTGTAAAAGTTTTTTTTCTTCAAACTAAATCTTAAACTCCAAATGACATAGAAAAAAGCCAAAATGGGAGCTCTGTGAGCAACATCGAAGGTCAGATTTTAAATACTAAACATCAGCAATGTTCTCTCCTTTGCAACTCTGTTATCATTTACCCAAATGACAGGGTATGTGGCAAAGCACTTAAAAATGGCAAAGAGGTTGTCATTGCGTACAGTGGGAATCCCAATGGCAAGGACAGAGAACCTCTGACCTTGGAAATTCCCCTTATTTTGAAGAGTTGCAGCAGTTCAGCTAAGGTTTACAGCATTCCTTTAATGCTTGCATTGCCCTTTGAGAACCCCAGGCACTACATCTCTGCTCTTTTGTTATGTTTAGGTAGAATGCTGAAGGTTCCATTTACCATAAAATGTCAGGGGCCTGGGGATCCATCTTGACAGACTTATGGGAAGGCGGGGTTTCCTCAGTAGATCAATGTCTGCCACATAGTTAATGTTTATTGATTGGTTGATGGATTAAACTGGGGATAGTTCTGATCCCAGAAGATGATGAAAATGAGATCCTATAGTTTAGGGAGGTGCCTTAGAGTAAATAGTGAGAAGTCTTTTCTTGGGTGATCCATCTCTAAAGCCCTAGGCACATTCTAAAGTAGACTTCTAGCTATGTCAAAATGCCTTTCCTTTTGTCATAGAAGTCAATCTATCATTCTGTGCTAAGTGGAACACTTTGTCCTTTGAGATTCTCAGAAGTGAGCTGACACCACAAACTAACTTAAAATATGAAATTTGCCAATACTAATCAAGTGACATGTGACATGTGCCCATGAATTAACAGTAGTACTCTGGAAATGATCAATCAGTCAATCATCACGTATTTTTTAAATGCCTACTATGTGCCAGGCACTGATTTACATAGCAAATGTGAAACAATCCCTGCCCTCTAACTGAAACTTAAATACTCAGCTGCCTGAAGCCTAGAAATAGCCCCTTTGCTGCTCCTTTGGGGAAAAAAAAAGTGCTGATTCTCTTTCTTTTTTTTTTAAATTTTTTTTATTAAAGCTTTTTATTTGTATAACATATGTATGGGCAGTTCCCCAGCATTGATATTTACAAAGCTTTCCATTACAGCTTTTACCCCCAGTCCCCTCCCGTCCCCTAGATGGCTAGATTTGTTAATAATGTTAAAATACTTGACAAGTTGTGCAAGAAAAATCCTATCTACAAGAAAAAAAGAAAATCAGAGAAAGGCAACACAATGCAAGCATACCTCAATAGAGAGCATGAAAATGTTATGTTGTGGTCCATATTTCATATCCCTCTCTCTGGGTGTATATGGTTTTCTTCAGTCAACAATTGGAACTGGTTTGAGATAATTCTTTGTTGCAGAGAGTGTCCATCAGAATTGATCAACATGTAATACTGTTGTTGCTATGTATAATGATCTCCTGGTTCTGCTCGTTTCACTCAGCATCAGTTCATGCAAGTCTCTCCAGGCCTCTCTGAAATCATCCTGCTGGTCATTTCTTACAGAACAATAATATTCCATAATATTCATATACCACAATTTACTCAGCCACTCTCCAGTTGATGGGCATCCCTTCAGTTTTCAGTTTCTAGCCACTACAAAAAGGGCTGCCACAAACATTCTTGCACATGTGGGTCCCTTTCCCTCCTCTAAGATCTCTTTGGGATATAGGCCCAATAGAAGCACTGCTGGGTCAAAGAGTATGCACAGTTTGATAACTTCTTGAGCATAGCTCCAAATTGCTCTCCAGGATGGTTGGATCCGTTCACAGTTCCACCAACAATGTATTAGTTTCCCAGTTTTCCCACATCCCCTCCAACATTCATCATTATCTTTTCCTGTCATTTTAGCCACTGATTCTCTTTCTGACTTGTTAACAGTTCTGCCAGTCACCTGAAGGTTAGAGTAGCTTTCATGCAGAAGATACTCTAATTCTAAGGTGTCAGGGTTAAAATTGGATTTAATTCATGCCTCAGATAAGTATGACTAGAAAGATGTTTCTTTCACTTTGGAACCCCATTAGAAAGAAGAGTCATACCCTGGGAAAAAGTTTTCATCCCAGAGAATGAATAACTTTTCAATTGTCAAGTTATACTGAAGTATAATTGCCTAATTTCACTTGGAAATATCAGTCATTTGGCAAATAAGTTATTTTGCTCCATCACTGTTTCTAGTTTCCCATTTATATCTGTTCCTTCTAATAACAAACAACACTATGTATTTGCATAGTGATTTGGCATATATGGCATGTTGATTATTGCATTGATAGTAAAAGTAAGCAATAACCAATGGAAAAAAAAAAACAATGTTCTTCACTGTTATCCTTGAAATATCTAGATGATGAATGAATTCTTTCAGTAAAATGAGGAGGCTTCTTGAATTGAAATTAGGGATGGATGAGAATGATAGTCTTATTGAGGGGAGGATCATGTATGCATAGGTTGCAGTTGTATGTGAAAGAAGACCCACAACAGTGATACTACAGATCATTGGGAATGTTAGATTATTACCATTTTACATACATTATATCCTTTAAGTCAAATTTGCTGCAATGGGTAGATAAGAAGGTGCAAAGAGTTTGAAGGGAAGTAGAGAAGGAAGAAAGACAGAGTCAGACACATAGACTCTCTCAGGAAATTACAACCTAAAATGATATAACCATAATATTTTAGTGTAATAATAAACTGTATAGTTTCTGATCAAAAATCGACAGTCATGATTTTGTTGGCAGAGGGAACTATCAATAAGGAAACTCCCTCTATAAATGGAGCCTTAATGAGTGACTTCCTCCAGTTCATACAGAGTATGTGTTAGAGGTGGGGCTTGAATCCATATTTTCCTGAACCAGAACCTTATTCTCTTTCTAATCTGCTTTTATTTCACCTGTGCCAACAACATGTAAACCTAGGCAACTACATAATACTAGAACATTGGAAGTCAAATCTTGAATTCATTTCTACCTCCAAAAGTTACTAACTCTGGGACTCTGGGCAGGTTATATTAAGTCTTAAGAAAATGGGATAACAAAAATACCTTCACAGAGAAGTTGTGTAGATCAAATGAGATAACATCTATGAAATGTTTTTTTCTAATATTAAGGCATAATGTAAATGTTAGCCATCAGATATCCTCAATTGCTTATTCACTTGAATAGAATATTTAAGAAAAGAGTATGTCAGGTCTAAGAATACACAGATTTTAACAGTATGAAAAGGCTTGATAGTAAAAAAAAAAACCCACAAACAAACCCTTATAGCCTGATTATTGCTGAAAAAACTAACTATTAGGAACTGTTCTTACGAATTGTACTTTTGCTGAAAAATGACTGTTGAAAGAACCAATGATGACTTTTTTGTTAAAGTTTCATTGGTTAAAAAAAAAAGAATCACTGAGAATCATCTAGAATTATACACACACACACACACACACACACACACACACACATCCTCACTTATTCATACCCATTTGTTTCTTGCAGCCAAAGAACAAGAAATTTAAAAATATAATTATCTTGTACTCTTTTTTCTTACATATAATTTCTCATGTAATATGATATATGCTATCCTCACTTCTGTCCTTATCAATAGTACCTCAAAACTGATACCAAACAAGATATAAATTAAAAGAGGAAAAATTTAAAAAAAATAAAAACAAGTTTTATAAATATACCTGTAGTCTTGCTCTCCCTCTCTTCCAAGGACTGCACAATCAGGTGGTGGAGGAGTTGAAAGAGTCACTGACATTTGAACAGGTGGGGGGAAATCCCTAAGTGGGGAATGAGCATAGCAAAACCTTTTGTGCCCTTGTCTTCTGTTATAAAAATAATGAAACCTTTAACTAATAGACATTGATTGTATTTAGTTACGAGATGATCCCTTGATAAGTCTGTCAAATGTTGCATAAAAATAAAGACAAATCAATAAACCACATCATTGGGTGGTTGGCATTTAAAGAGTAGAATGGGAGATGACTTTGAAGATTGAAATGCAAGTAGGTAAGGAAAGACAAATTTGTAGCTCTTGTTAGAGACAAGCCTCTGGAATAACCTCAGTCTTCTTCCTTTATTTTTCAAAGGATACAAATTGAGGCAAGTGAATTTAATGATTTTGATTTCAATGTTGCACATAATAAGGGGTTGGGGAGAATCTTTGCAAGATGGGTAATGTTTACTATTTGAATCAATAAAGAACAAAGTATTCATATCAATTCACCCATCAACTTCATTGACTAAATATTTGATCTAAGATTTGTCTTTGAAGGGCATTGTTTTTCATCTTCTTCAATTATATGAGAATCCTTATGTTCCCATAGGCTTAGGGATGCTAATACTGAACATTGCTACAATATTTAAACTTAATATTTAACTGCAAACCAGACTATTTCAGATTTGTCACTTTGCAATATTATGGTTAAAAGCTTGCATGACCCTTTTGTGGAAACTTTTTTAATTTCAATATTGATTTAATGATTTTGGGGAATGTGTACAGTACAAAGAGTGCTGATTTTGAATTCAGACACTACTACTTCCTAATTATTTGATCCTTTACCAGTCATAATCTCTTGGATTTTAATTTGCTCATCTATAAAATGGGATTCTTTGCCTTCTGGTTCTAAAATAATGATCTTTAATTAGAAAATTCAATTCCAGTATCATTTCTGGAAGGCCACATTATAAATAGAAGCTACAAAAAGCTTCTGTTATTAACATTATCACTAAAATATTAAAAGAAGCAATATGTCTACAATTTTCATTTCAGGATGGGCACTCATCACTATGGCTGTGAAGTATAGAATGAAATTTATGATGGGAGAAGTCATAATTGATTTCTTTTAGCTTGAAGAGTTTAATATAGAAAATGGGAGTCTTTCTGAAGCCTCACTGTTCTTCACACTTCACCTGCTTGCTTTTGTTATTTTCCCCTCAGGTTTAAAGGTTCTCTCATAAAAAAAAAAAAAAATCACATCTCTCTTCTCTGTGCAAGAGAAGATTAATACTCTGTCTTATGCAATATTCTGCTTAGTTATTACACCAAATATGTGAATCTTTGTAACACTTGCATAATTGGAAGAAATATGCAACCCCTCCTTATGCATATTTTTTTCAAAAATCTCCATTTTCCTAAAGATAATCATTTTGAATAGATTGACATTTGTCAGTGAATTCACTTTATCTTAAACTTTGTATTCACTCCAAATTTAGGCAGCTTAGAAATAATCCAGAAGAAAAACTCAATAACTTTAATTATATTTACATTGTCTCTAGAAATGGAAATATAGCACTTACATGATAGTTTTACTTTCTTAGAATTCAATGAAAATAACTTATGTGTTTAACATATTGTATGGTCCAAATTTTCCCTAGTTCTCATTCCAAAGACACTAAATCAATTCTCTGCTGTATACAAACATACTTTATTGTTACAAAGCACAACTGGGAAGAAAAAGTCGATCCTTACTGAATCTTCGTTATTATTTCAAAAGCTGGCAATCATCTCAACTAACTCTCTCATTTGATACATAGAACCATGAAGTAGTTGAGGTTAGGAGTTGTGTTTTACAATTTATTATATAGCTAATAAGTAGCAAAGTCAAAATTAGAACACAATCTTCTGATTCATAGTTCAGGAATCTTTTAATTATAAAATTAAGAATACATTTTTGTTTTATTTTATTTCTTTAGAAAAAGTCCCTGGCACAGTTTAATGCGTTTGGGTGAATTAGGCTTTTAAAAGACTCATACACACATACAGCTAAAATGAATTATGAGGTCAGAGAATTAGGAAAAATTTGCACATTTCACACATCAAATACACTATTTTTGATGCCATTAATTCAGAATTTCCTGGAATTAAGATGATATTCATGCATTTTTATTGAATAAAAAAGTTTAAAATAATGCTTTCTGCTACTGTTTGATATCTTGACTAAAGGTGATTCAATCAAAAATCAGATTGTTTTGTGATTTTCCTCCAACGTAAAAATTTCTTTCAAAAAGGCCTTCAAAATTCAATGCACCTTTGTATTCTGAATCCAAAATATATAATAAATGACATATTTCTGATACGTTGTGATGTCATTTCATCCTATTGTGACATTTTATTTATTTTACTTGTAACTTATTTGTGTCCCATATTGTCTATACCTAGTGTTTGGCAGACAAAGCACAAAGTGAGATGAGGGTAGCTCAGAAAAACAGCTATTGTGAGAAAAAGAAGACATATCCCCTATTGGGGAGACAAGGCTTCATTCTTACTTCTGCTTAGTCTATTGCTGACAATGATCTTGGGATGAGAAAGAAAAAAGACAAATATAACTCATGGAAAGTTGATGTCCAGGATAAGAGAGAAGATAAGAAGTTCTTAGCCATACTTACTAAGTTCAACTCCCTTGACTTGGATGATTAGATTCTTTGGTAATTAAAGAACTGGCCAGTTCTCAACCAAGATGGCACCTAGATGGAAAAAGAGCTCAGTATTCTCCCACCACTAAACAACTTGATTACTATACAACTTACCCCACTAGACGAATGATAAATATGATCTAAATTTCTGAGGCTTTTTATCATCAGTCTTTGCAATATCATAGAAAAAAGTGAGGTATCATAAAAGAAGGGAAAATTTCCCAGTTTTCAAAAGGGGCATGAAAAAGGAATCAGTAGCCATAAGACATGGGATTTAATATTAATTACTGGAGTAATTCAAGATAATATTCTTAAAGAGGTGCTTACAGAACATTTAGAAAAAGGCAGTGATAATTAAAAGCCAGTATGGTTTTAGTAAGAAGGCAGTGTATCAAACTACTTTCTCTCTTTGTCTTTCTCTCTGTCTCTCTGTCTCTGCCTCTCTGTGTCTCATTCTCTGTCTCTCTGTCTCTGTCTTCTCTCTGTCTCTGTCTGTCTCTCTCTCTCTCCTTATTTGGTAAAATTACTAAACTGCAATGCTCTCACTAGGTTTTAATAAATTCATTGATCAGAATCTCTTTTTACTGGACATATAGAAACATGGAGGTAAGTAGGGTAGATAATATTTTTAGGTAGGTTTGAAATTATTATATGTATTTTCATATCAACTTGGAAAGAGCTCCTTAGAAAATTTCTGGAAATACATGTGATTAACTCTTTGATATTTAATATTCTCATCAATGTCTTAGAAAAAAAAGAAAGAAAGAGATGGCATGCTTATCAAATTTGCATATTACACTAGCTTATAAAAAATCACAGAGTCATTCAGGATCAAAAAACATTATTTTCATAGAGTGGAACTTTGATTTGAACTGAGTAAAATGACATTTAGTTCACATAATTCACATACAATTTTACAAATAAGTTCAAAAATCCACATCTCAAATACAAAATAGAGACAGTATGACTAGGTAGCAATTGGTCTGAACAAGTTCTGAGGCTCTTAGTGAACTTCAAATTCATTATGAATCAACAGTGTAATATGGAAGTCAATCAATTAAACATTTAAATCTGTTGTCTACCAAAGTTGTACTAAACACTGGGGACACAAATAGAAAAAAGAAATTGTACCTGCTGTCAAGGTTCACATCATCTGTCTCTTGAGGAAAAAAGAAACTTAATTTGACTCTGAACTGCATTGAGAGAGTCACAGTTTTCAGAAATAAGAACCCCACATCCCTGTATTCTGCTTTAAACCTACATGGGGATTTCAAGGTTTAATATTAGGAGGTTAATAGTTTAAGAGTATAAGTTGCAAATTTGCATTGACAGATGGCACTCCCTTATGAAGAGTTCTTTATGTCAATGAAATCACATATCAAATCCAAAAAAATGTAGGTAATAAAAGCTGGAATGTGTCTAAGGGAAGACAACTAAGAAGAAAAACCTCAAGTTCATGATATAGAGATATTTGTTGAAGGAATTTAGAATGTTTAATTTGGAGAAATGAAGACTTAAGGGGAAATGATGTATTTATGACATATATATTTGTTCTCTTTGGCTCCAGAAGTCTGAGTGGGCAGTAATTGGTGATGTTAGAAATAATTGTTGTACACAGAAGTAGAATGGACTAAACGAGGGAGGAATATGTTTCCCCTCATTGGAGGTCTTTGGGCAAGGGCTTTGCTGACCATCTCACCATGTGTATTATAAAAGAAAACATTTTCATATAAAGATAAAAATAGACAGCTACTGACATGCCCCTTCTTCCTGAAATTCTGAGCATATAGTTCTGTGAGACTTGAATGTTAAACAAATAAAATTACATTTCTTCAGAAATATATTTCAGAATTTTGTGGACAGACTGATTTCCTAACATTAATATTTCTACTGAAGGTGTTACCAAAGTTACCATTTCAAAAAAAAAATCCAAAGTAAATTATTTACTATGTGATTGTCCTTATTTTTTTTTTGCAAAGCAGGGTCCATTTCTAACTTCCTCTTGTTTTGAAAGCACCATGATATATAATGAAAGACTTGTGATGTTATTTAGTTACTATAGGTAGCATGGTGGCCAAAAATCAAGCAGATGTCTGCTAAGTTAAATACGATTTGTAAACAATGCTTGATATAGTTGAGCAAGACATGGTCTCAAAGTCACTTTGATTACCTTTTCTCTGTAATATAAATTGGGAAAGGGAAAATAAAAACCTTGGTGTGCTATATATATAATCCTTAATACTGTGGAATGATTTGTTCTTAATCTCACAGTATCTGATCTCATAGCTCAGTAGATGGAACTGGATTATGATTTCTTGTATGACAATTTTAATAGAATTTATTTGTGAAAATATTTAAGGCAATTGGACTGTTGCCTTGAACTTCAGTGATATCTAAAGCTCACTGCTGGATGACTGGTTCTCATTTTCAGGTGACATTAAAATAACTCAAAGTTTAAAAGATTTCTCTAAGTTTTTGGACCAATTTATATGAGCCAAGAAAACCAGTTTTGTTACTGTTATTTTTTAAGATACAGAGTTCAATTTCTTTTAGAAAATAGTGCTAGGAAGGTTAGTCACTTCCTCTTGTATCAGAGTCCACCAGGATTGTGAAAAACTGGGGAATCTAAGCTACTTCCTTGAAGTGTGGTTCACAAGTTTTAGAAGATTATATCTTCTAAAAAGATCTAAAATTCTAAAAAAATCTAAGAATTTGTAAAATCTGCAAGGGACATGAAAAGTCATCTAGTCCAGAGATGTCAAACAAGTGGCCATCTGCTTTGTGATCCAAAATGATCTAGAGTGTGGTCATTTAGATTAAATTGTAATTGAGAAAGATTTACAAAAAGAATAAAAATAGAACATAAATAATGCCAATATATGATTTTCTAAATCTCTTCAGCCAATAAAGATCCTTATGTATGGTTTATTAGTCTATATTTTGATTTAAACTTGATAGCATTGATTTAGTCTAAACCTCTCATTTTATAAGTAAGCAAAGTAAGACCAAGGAAGATTAATCAAGATATTCAGGATCATATGAGTAATAATGGTCAGAGTTGGGTTTTAAATCACACCTTCTGATTCTTAATCCAGTATTTATTTCACCACACTCTATGGAGAAACATTGTCAGAAGCATCTTTGACCTGTTATTCCAGACAGTATGGAAGTCCAGAAAGGATTTGTCATAGATTTATTCACTGAATCAAAGTTCACATATTATCCTGAAAAAAAAAAACTATATTCACACTCTATAATCAACAACTGCCAATAATTTTATTCAAGTTTCAATGTTCCATCCTTAGAATATACTGTGGTGATGCAGAAAGATCAGGTTTTTTTCCCCTGAGGCAATTGGGGTTGTGACTTCCTCTGGGTCACACAGTTAGGGAATGTTAAGTGTCTGAGACCTGATTTGAACTCAGGTGCTCCTAATTTCAGGGCTGGTGCTCTGCACCACCTAGCTGACCCGAAAAATCAGTTCTTAAAGAAATACACACATGGTTTTTTTATGTCTAATTGTAAACTAGATTTATCAGGGGAACTTAATAACTGTTTCCAACCAAGGTAACAAAATCTTGCTTCTGAAAAACATAGAGATCAGATCTCTTTATGAACTTTCCTGGTTATTCAGAAAGATAAAGTTTATGTACCTTTCCTAAGGTTGATAAGCAGCAACTGATTCAATTGAAGCTTTGATTCCTATCTGATCAACAAAGTAAATTTAACTATATTTGAAATGACCCTTGGTTCATAAGCAACAACTCAGAAAGGAACCTCTCCAAGTTTATTGAAATCCCTTACACAGAAACAGGCTCTAACTTGCATAAACTGATGCTGAGTGAAATGAGCAGAACTAGGAGATCATTATACACGCATTATGTTTCCCTTCTCAGATTTTTTTTTCTTGTAGATCCGACTTTTCTTGCACAGCAAGATAACTGTAAAAATATATGCACACATATTCAATTTGTCAAGTATTTTAACATAATTAACATGTAGTATGCTTCCTGCAATCTAGAGGAGGGGGGGATTAAGGGGGGAAAATTTGTAATGGAAACTGCAATGGTCAATGGAAATTGCAAGGGTCAATGTTGAAAAATTACCTATACATATGTTTTGCAAGTAAAAAGCTTTAATTAAAAAAAAAAAGAATCTTCTCCCGGAAACCAACCTTTCCTCTTAAGTGGATGGAAAACTTCTTTATAGAGGAGTCTTAATTGATTTCTTGACAGAAACCACAATGTATTTACAAGATAGAAAAATATTAAACATATAAGTCACAGTGGCATTAAACTCAAATAGAAAGGAATACTTGCTGGCAGCATATTTATTTAGAAAACTACAAATTAACATTATCTATGTTGTACTGTATTTTTGTTTATTTTATTAAATTTTAATCTAGTTCTTCCAGTTTTGTAGGCAGGTCCCATGACTGCCAACTATGGTTCTAACAGAGGGACATCCTATAAATTAGTGGAACTAATCTATTGGTGTGCATAATCTCTGGAACTCAAGATAAGCCATTTATCCTCTTTGGTTGCCTTGGAAACTCTTCTTGAAATCTGCCATTAAAATTTTCTGATCCTTTTGCTCTTGGATTGTTTGCCAATAAATGTGATCTTAACTATAGGTATTCCATGAAATCTTTGCATGTTGACCAAAGAATGTACATTCTAAAAGAAAATGAACTGCATTAATATTAAATGTCTTTTGAAAAAGTGAAACTAAAGTTTTAGCTAAATGAAATGATATCTCACAGGTTCTCCTTGGAGAGACTAACAAAGAAATTTGAGAAGTTAATTTTATCAACTGCCTAAATTAGGAATGTAATTTAAGTGGAGAGTTAGTTATCTTGCCTTGCCAGTATCTATATTGATCAAAAGCAAGAAGACCACCCTCAGGGTAATAGAAACTTCTGCATCAAGACCTGATGTAAGTATTCAAGGCATTCTGCTATCTTACTGATTTGAGAAGTCTATCCAATTATAGATATCATAACCTATCCATATCTATGACATGAAGTACTGCTATTATTTTTATTCAAAGTTCCTCATGGCTCCTATATTGCAGGTATTTATGGTTAGCATATGGTTTTATATTGATTTCTGTATGATCCCCTTCTTTAGTGAAGGGGTAGAATAATTTTATGATTACTTAGATAAAATTTTTCAAACACCAATCAACCCATACTCAGTATCTTCAGTGTAAAAGCGGGAATAGAAGACAATGATTAAAATTAATTTAAAAATATGGCTTAAGTTTGAGATAATAAAGAAAACCTCTACAAATTGAATACTTTCTTTTAGAAGAGAGTTGGAAGGTGATGGTCATTATTGTGACAACATCACAAAAAAAGGATAAATTGAGTATATTAGTAATGAAAATGTGGGAATTATGTCAAAATCAAATGTGTTTGTACAGTCAAACCATCAGCTGTTTACAGCACCGTCAACATCATATTAGGGGAGAAAAGGATACATGGAATGAAGAATTGAAGGAATAGAGAAAAGGGGAAAAAGGAGAAAGAGGCAGAGAGAGACAGAAAGACACACACAGAGAGAGAGAGAGAGAGAGAGAGAGAGAGAGAGAGAGAGAGAGAGAAGGAAAGAGAAAAGTAAACATGAATAAAAGAAAGGAAAAGTATTAGGCATTTGTTATGTTCTAAGCATTGTTTTAAAATTTGAGGATAGAAATAGGAAAAATGAGACTGTCTTTATTCACAAGACTGTCTAATTAAAGGAAACAACATATATAAGAAGAGATTTCAGCTGCATGGAAAATAGAAAAGAGTAAATGTCAAAATGATTCAGTACTGGTATAGATAACAATGACCAGTGGATGGTCTGTGATCAAACATGACTTAAAGGGAAGACAAGGGGAAAGGGCATTCCTGCTAGAAGTTCTTGTTACACAAAGCAATCAGTTTCACTAACTTCAACCTAATCTATTAATAAGACATAGATGTGAAGAAGTAGAAAAACATTATAAGACAAAGATACTCCCTTGATTATGCCATCCCTCCCCCCTCTCAAACAAGTTTAGCCTATGTAAAATGGTTACCATAACAAGAACAAAAGTACTCAGAAACTTGAATAGAAAACACTTGATCCATTTTCCAAGCAGCTAAGTGTACTGAGTAGTTGGAGGAGTGGAAGGAAAAAGAAGAGAGGGAGAGAAGAATATACATCAAGAGCAGTGCCAGTTTTTGATACAAATTGATTTGTAAAACAGCCTTGTATAATGGATCCACCTGGATTCAAGTCCTACATCGTCCAAATAATAGTATATAAAGATGACCAAGTTCTTTGACCTCTCAGTTATCCCAGGAAATCCTCTAACATTATAAGATGTATTTAGTTTGCTTGTCTACCTCAGTGGAAAGAATTCTTATACTTGAAACATAAATTATAAATCTGCACTATAATAGTATTTTCTTATAAAATAGTAAAAAAAATAGTAGAAACAAAAATTAGCATAGAGCATTAGCTGTCAAAGTATGTTCTAGAAGGTCATGAGAATGTCATTTGAAGGAGTCTGCAGAGTCAAAAATATTTTCACAATAATACTGAAATATTTTATTTTATAACATGGTAAATATCAATAGGTATAACTCATATAAGCAAAAGCTCTTGACAGGAGGAATCTTTAAATTTTTTTTAGAGTGTAAAGAGGTCATGAAAAAATTTTTGAAGATTACTGGTATAGGAAATGTTTGATTTGAGACCTAAATGAGCCACAATATTTAAAAAAAATTCTTAAGTAAATCTGAGTAGAGAATGACATATCAACATGAAATAGAAGAAAATTAGCCAAATTTTCTAAGACATTCTATTTTAATGATCAATGATAGAAGCACCAACCAATCTCAACTTTCTCATCTGTAAAATAAGTAAAATAATATGTTCAGTCCCTCTCTTACAAAGTTATTATATAAAATTACTTTAGGCACCTTAATATGCTATAGAAATAATGAATTACTATACTAGAAAGCATTTCTAACTGAGACTGGATCCTATTCACGGAGAATTGGGTAGGGAGGACATGTTTAAGAAGACTTGATATTATAATTATACTAATTTACCTATTGTCATCATTTTTTAAAGAAGTACATGAATTTTTTTTTCAGATAAGGTAGACAAATGTAAAAAGATTCATTGTTTCTCTAACCCATCTTTGTGTTTGTAAAAATATGAGACAGAGAGACAGAGACAGAGAGAGAGAGAGAGAGAGAAAGAGAGAGAGAGAGAGAACAAGAACAAAGAGGAGGAAGAGAAGAGAGAATAGATAAATATGTTATCACTCTTATGTTTTACACGTTGATGTGTAGAGGCAGGCATGAATGCTGTACAGCTGTATGGAAACAGTATGGAAAGGTTTCAGAAAACTCAGGAAAATGATCACATTATGTTATGAATTATAAGTATTGATATTCAAGAAAAGTTCATGGATATGTGGAGATGCCTGAGAAAATAAGCTGCTTTATGAGTACAAGTGAGGTAGGCACTCTGTTTTTGACATATATTTCAAAATATGATAGAATGATACAATGATTATATAGCAAATCATGTTAATCATCTTCTTGCACATCTGTTGTTTTCAGTGATGAAGAAGATTATAATTGTTTAAAATAAGTGTATAACTTTCTATTATCTTTAGGATATGGAAAACCAGAAAATGAGATTTTTGTGATCTTTAGAAAACATTTCTATCACAGCTCCCTTAAAAATAACTGTAGCTAATTTATAATATTAAAAATGAAACTTGTGCATTGGATTTCAACTTCTTTTAACTACATGGAGTAATGCATTTTCACACTGGTTCCAAACACTCAAACAATTCCTTTATTTTGAAGTGTTTTGATGAGATGCGTAAGAAGGCTAGTGTGGGCTATTTTTCATTTTTAGTCTATTAACAATTCTCCAACTAATTTTGGCATTTGTTTATTTCTAGGAGATATATGTTGAACAAAAGAGACTATTCATTGAGTTCCCTTTAAAAATAATTTTACTTTATTTATAAAGTGGAAATTATCAAAACAATATGGTACTGGCTAAAAAATAGAGTGGTAGGATCACTGACACAGATTAAGTATACATCACCTTATAGTAAATAGCCATTGCAATCTAGTACATCACAAACCCAAAGATTCAAGCTTTTGAAACAAGAAATCATTATTTAACAAAAACTACTGGAAAGTTGGAAAACGGTATGGCAAAAACTAGGTAAAGACCAACATCTCAGATTGAATACTAAGAAAAGGTTAAAATGAGTACATGATTTACATATGAAGGATGTTAGCATATGCAAATTAGAAGAGCCTGGAATAGTTTATTTTTCAGTTCTATGAATAAGGGAAGAATGTAATCCCAAAAAAGATATAGAAAGGATTTTAAAAATATAAAATACATGTTTTTGATTATATAAAATTTAAAAGATTTTACACAAATAAAAGCAATGCAACCAAAATTAAAAGAAAAGCAGAAAACTGAGGAATTTTTTTTTTGCAACAAGTATCCCTAATAAAGGCTTCATTTCTCAGACATATAGAAAACTGAGTCAAATTTATAAAACTGAACTTCTTCTCCAATTGATAAATGGTCAAAGAATATGAACAGGCAGTAGTCAAAGAAATCAAAGCTATCTATGGTTATATTAAAATGTTCTAAATTACTATTAATTAGAGAAATGCAAATTAAACAACTCTGAGGTATCACCCCCACACCTATCAGACTGCCTAACTGGACAAAAATAATGATAAATGTTGGAGAGTACGTGGGAAAACAGGGACACTAAGGCACTCTTGGTGAACTTGTACACTGATCTGACTTTTCTGGAGAACAGTTTGGAACTATGCCCAAAGGCATATAAAACCATGCAGACCCTTTGATCCAGCAATACCACTGTTAGGTCTATATCTCAAAGACATCTAAAAAGGGAAAAGGGACTATTTGTAAAATATACATATATTGGTTTTTTTTGTGGAGACTAAGATTTGGAAATAGAGAGGAAAACCATCAATTGGGGATGGTTAAATAAGTTGTGGTATATGAGTGTAATGTAATATTACAGTACTATAGAATAGAACCTAAATCATGTAATTTCTTCTTTCTTTCCTTCTTTCTTCTCTCCTTCCCTTCTCTTCTTTCTTTTTTCTCCTTCCCTCACTCCCTCCCTCCCTGCTTTCTTTTCTTCCTTCCTTTCTTTAATTTTTATTTTTTGAGTCTTTTTGTATAAAAATAAGGAAATGTTTTACATGGTTGCAGTGTTTAAACTATATCGGACCACTCAGGGAGAGGGGAGGGGAAGGATTGAGAAATGTTTTAGCATGTAATTGGGGGAAATACAATGTTATATATTTTAAAAAGATAGTTTTATATTAGCCCTAAACTTCTTTATAAAGAAATGTTCCTCAAGTAGATAATGTGAAGAAAACTGTCAGAAGAACTAGAAGTCTTATTTGTCCTTGAGTATGAAACCTTTTAGCTTTGGGCTACTGCCCTGAACCTCAGTTTCTTCTTCTATTCAGTAGGGCTGCTAACAACTGAAGTGTACTTCAGGGAAGGAAACCCTGCTTTTTCAATAAATGAACTTGGGCAATCCATTGCACTACTTTTGGCATTCATTTCCATATCTGTATTATGAAAGGACTGAACTAAGAAGTCTTTAAAGTAACTTCCAACTTTAAATCTCTAATTTTTTGAAAGGCAGTGCATCTCAGTGATACTAAATGGCCAGGAAGATCTGACTACAAATATGCCCTTTGATATTTACTAGTTGTGTTATCTCAGACTTCTCATCTAACCTCTTTGAGACTTAGTGTCCTCATCTGGAAAATTGGGATGAAAGACAATATGGTATATTCAACAGAAAACCTGTCCCAGAGTCAGGAAGACTTCACACCTGTATTTAGTACATCTTGGCTCTGTAACCCTAGGCAATCACTTAGAAACTCTCAATGCCTCAAAGCTCACAGTCTACATATTTCAGAATTCTGGTCCATTTTCATTGGTAGAAAAAGTTTGCACAGGTGAGATTCTCTACATTATGAGATCACAGGTCATAAAATCATAATCAAGAAGCTAACTTTTGAACTATGTACTCACGGGATTATTTGTGAGGAAAGTATTTTGTAAATTTTAAGGTACCAAATAGCATAATATAAAAAAAATTATGTGCCCTTGCATTGTGTTTCGCCACCTAACATGACTATTTGCTTACTGGATTGACATTTTCCCAGTCCTATAGTTTCTAATCTATTAATCTATTGAATGATTAGTCTGGATTTATCTCTCTATCTTTCTATCTAGATATCCATATACTCACATATATGTATGTGTATTTTGTTTATATATATATATATATATATATATATATATATACACATAAAGAGATATGTATATTTCTTCATATATTATACTAAAATGTTTAATATGCACATCCATATATATATGTACATATATATATATGATATGTATATATTTCTTTCCCAAAAGACAATTTGAGTATAATCAAAGAATCTAGTAAGTGTATTCAGTAAGTGAGAGTAAAAGGGATTTGCTGGATTAATAACACATTTCCTGTGGTCAGAAAGACTAGTTCTAGTAGATAGGTTTTTCAGTTGAGTCTTAAAGAAATGGGGAAGTATTTGAATAGTATAGGAAGGAGACCTTTCTCAGCCCTATAGAAGAACTGGTGGTATAGAGTGATTAGGATTGCCTACCAGTAATGTACTGACTATGAGAATTCAGTGTAACTGTTAAATTGATCATTCTAAAGCACAGGTATGACCATACTAGTCTCCTATTAAGCTATTTTCAAGAGATTCCTTTTGCTTTTCATTTAAGATGAAAATCCCTATATTTGCATTCAAACTATTTTGGCATTTGAAACTTTCACAATCTGGTTTAAACTTATCTTTTTCACTTATCTCACTTTTATCCTATTTATATGCTTTGTGTTCCCAACTACTTGCTGTTCCCCATTGAGAACATTCCATTTTTGTCTCATGCTTTTGCTTTCATACTTAGAATGAAATCTATCACCTTTATCCAGTGCTTAGCACAATACCTTGCAGATTTGTTTTTTGTTTCCAGTCATATGCCACTCTTTGTGATAGTCTTTCTTGGGGGTGAATGTTCTTCAAAAAAACTGGAGTAGATTGTTATTTCCCTTTCTAGCTCATTTTATAATTAAGAAAACTTAGGCAGTGTTAAGTGACTTTCCCAGGGTCACACAGCTAGTAAATTTATGAGGTCAGATTTGAACTCAGGAAGAAGAATCTTCCTATTTTTCAGCCTAGAACCTAGTTTCCCATTTAGTTATTTTCAGTCATATCTAATTCTTCAAAACTCCTTTGAGGTTTTCTTGGCAAAGAGTAGTTTGTCATTTCCTTCTCTAGCTCATTTAATATTGCTTATTAAGCCTGTATTATATGTTTAGTATTATGCTAGGCACAATTGACAAAGAGAAATGTAACACTATCCCTGTCCTTAAGGAACATATATTCTGCTGGGAAAAATATGTAAAGTACACAAAGGTATTAAAAGAGGGAGAATAACTGTGTTTTAGGAAGAAAAAGAAAAGCTTCTTTTAGGAAATAGCATCTGAACCCTAAAAGGATTAAGATAATGTGTTTTCTGAAACCATGAAATAGGTAAGAATTGTCTTTAAAGACTCTCCCTCCTCCCTCTCCATCATCATTTTCCTATTCTTGGTTCTTCTTTTCCACCACATAAAAATAATAATGCTTTCTCCATTTTCCATTAAAACCTACCTTCCACTAGCAATTTTATTTTATACATTCTGGTCAGTTATTCACATTATAGTAAATAAATGATAAGGCATAACATGTTACTCTTCGTAAGGGTAATGAGATTCATAAATATTCTTGAAGGATCATTTTATAAGATACTTTTTAATTTTTATCTCTTTGAGGGCAATACTTTATGATGAGTGAACTCAAAACCATGTCCCAAGAGGATAAATTGAAGAACTATGAATATTTTACCTTGAGAAGAGATTTAAGTATGTATGTGGGACAGGGTTTTTTTATGATAGTGGTGATAATAACAATAATAGTAATAATGAGAGCTGACAGATTTTCCTTTGAAGTTTGTATTAAATTGCTTTACAACATCCAGGGTTCTCAAAAGTCTTAATGCAGTTTTAAACTAGTAAAGCTTAAAACTGTACAAAGACTTTTAGGACATTATGTACATTAAACACTTTAATAAGAACAACTATTTGAGTTAGATACTATGGGCATTGTTGTAGATTTTACAGATGACAACTTACCCTAAGTCTTACAGTATATCAAGACAGATTCAACTTAGTATCTCACCTAACTCTATATCTATTAATCTTCCCTTTATTTCATTAATTAAATACTATTTCCCCCAATTATATGTCAAGACAATTTTAGCATTCATTTTTACAGGATTTTGAATTCCAAATTTTGTCTTTCTATATTTTAATAAGGGATAGACCTTTAAGACAAAACTATAAACTTCTATGATTAAATATGAGGTATTAACATCAGAGTGGAAGGAAGAAAACTTTAGGAATTGGGAAAACTTTACTGTCACTTCTGTAGATATTTAGTTACAGTACCAATATACCATATCTCTGGTCACAGTCATTGTGTAATTTTTACTTTAGTTCTGTGTCTTCCTGAGGGAAAATTATACAGTTATTACTATGGCTTGAAACTCAGACTGCCCATTTAGACTTTCAATTCCTGAGTCCAACTCTTTCTGTAAAGAATACTTGGCAAATTGCCTAAGGATCTGGCATCATGGGAGAGGTTCCAAGTACTCATCCTCCTTCTCTGGGCTACAGAGAAAAATCTAATTTGAAGATTTCTGCACAGGTCACTGAGTAATGCTTATTTGTCTCCTGGGGGAAGTCTAGACCTATCCAAATGGGTAAGAGGCCTATCAGCAAATGTTTCTGAAATCTCTTTTTATAATAATGGATCCATGCCTCCTAGGCCTCTTTATTTTTTTTACATGGTTGATCAATTTCTATACATCTCTTGTCATCCCTTCTATATTATCAGCTCCTTGAAATGGCAAGTACCAACTTCTGTTCATTTTCATATTTACCTCATTCTTGGTAAACTATATTATAATAAGTTTGTACTTTATAAATGTTTACTGAAAAAACTGAATCTATGCAGGAGCCCAAAACAACATAATAAATTTAAAAGAGAATGGGTTGATAATATATGTTCTTAGCTATTTACTGAGAGACTTTAAAAAAGAGAATAGAATAGAGCAGAAATATAAAACATGACTCAATTTTATGTGGGAAATAAACATACAAAGCCAAGGCACAATTAAATAACAGTGCAACATAGCATATAAATAAGTGACAACATTATTCTGCATAGATATTGAGTTCTCTAGAAGCAGAGAAAGGAAGAAAGTCAGAATGCTTAGGGTTGAAGGCTTCATGGAAAAGGTGAAACTTGACCAGAGTGAGAAGGAAGAACAGGACTTAAATTGTCTATTTCTATATTGCCCTGACTGCCCTTCACAAATAGCTTTCAACTACTATTTGTTTTGTTTTGTTTTCCATTTTCCTTAATGATACAACCCACAAAAAATTTGCAGCAAATGAGAAAGGCTAGTCCTATTGAAAAAATGTTCTTGATTTTGAAAATAGTTTTCTATACTTTCTCTTAAATAAATTCCTCTATTTGGTTCGTGTTACTACATCTATGAATGGGAAGAGGTTTGTCTTTTCAGTGTTATAAAAGAAAAGCCACTTCTTAAGATGAGAGTCTGTACCAAGGGAGTATGCCTGCAGTCTTGTTAAATGAAGATTTAAAATGCTAGAAAATGGTTTGAGATCTGCAGGCAAGCACACGGTTCTTTTCTTTGCTCATTCTTAATCGAGTTCCTTCAGCTATGTTTCCATTCAAAAATAAAGGAGAATTACTAGTGTTTGAGTAACTATAATCATGCTATATTTCATGTTTTGAGGCTTGGATAAATTTACCTGGACTTAATTGCAAAATGAAATATGGTATCTGTGCACAGCACTTTGGTTGTGTATTGGAAAAAGAAGCATATACATTTCAAAACATTGACCAGACTTTGGTTTGAAGTGCCTTAATAACAAATAGAGCTTGCTTACATGAGGATTTCCCTAGGAAACTCCACTGCCATATCATAAGACATTCTAAGGGAGCAGGTTTCATGTAATGAGAATCAGTTGCCTTCAGAAAATATAGAAAGAAAAAAGACAAATAGATTTTGACATGAGACATTAGCAGATGGTTTTATATAGGTACAGTTGTATTATCTAAGCACTTGACTAATAAAAATTCTGCTGGCATTTTTCATATTATGCTTGTCAGGAAATGGTAGCATAAATAAAAATAGAAAATCCGTGTGCAAGAGGAATATAAATACTGAATACCATTTGCATTGAATATCAATCATTTTTAATGGGGAATTTTCCTTTGCCCTTTGCCATTATGTTGCTCAATGCAAATTTATTAAGTTAAGAAGCTATTATAAATTTGTTATGTCTCTAAATTACATATTAAAAGGTATTCTCTTTTGATTTGAAATCTAAAAATATTGCATTTTTGTTGCTGAAAATCCAGGTTTAGGATTGGATTCCATTTTTTTTTCTTGGTTAGACTCATAACCCACTTCTCTTGTGTTTCTTGTCTCCTTAGTTAGTGCTATTAATTTGCCTTCCTTTATTCCATTAGACTCAGCTGCCCTTTACTGTCATACCTGCTTTAAAAAAAACTGCATTGAATATTATTAGCTAACCCATTTGCCTCAGAAAGCAGGCTATTGTTTTATCACTATTCTTTTCAAATAGCAGATAACGCTTTCTTTTTCAACATTAATACTATTTAATTAAGGATTCTAGGAGGCCAAGTTTTTTATGCTATTTTATATTTAGACAAAGAACATGCCATGTCCCTTAGGAAAGCTGCTAAATTATTTCTTAATAGAGGAGCCCTATTAAGAATAGTCTCTATCAGATTTTGGTGAATGATGCCATCTGTTAAGTTAAGAGACCTGGTATCAAAGTAAGTAGAAATAGAACCTCCTTAATTTCCACTGGGTCTTTTGTATCCCATGTGGGTATACTTCCAACTTTCCCAAATCCATTATAATGCATTACTTAAAGTTATATTTTCTGAATATTTTCTATAAAAGTTGAAACTTCTATAGTTTATAAGAGAAAGCCTCTGGATAGCTAACATTGGCAATGTTATCATGCAGCAGTTTTGACTTTGTGCCATTTTACAGCTTTGCCTTAAGCCCATCCTATTCTTTCCCTATATTTTTACTTCACTTGGATATAAATTTTTATTTCCTCCCCATTTCTGACTCTTCAAATCCCTAACTTCTTCCAGGGTTATTTTGTGTTCTACTTTCTATTGAAAACTTTCCAAAACTTTACCCTGTAGTTATATATATATATATATATATATATATATATATATATATATATATATAAAGGATACCCCTTAATCAAATTATCATGTCAGTACACATAAATTTACATATTGCATCATTCCAATAGAATGCAAACCTCTTGGGAACAGGCTAGATTTTTTTTTCTTTTGTCATTTCCTTTCCCTTCCCTCCCCCCCACCTAGTTAACTGTCTTCAATATATTAGATATTTAATAGATGTTTGCTGGAATAAATGAGACAGGATTAGACTGATTTGGATTTACATCAAGTCACTGATTCATTTATCCAAAAATATTTTTGAGTATCAAAGTACTTAAAACTAGGGAGAATTTAGAACTTTATAAGATGAGAGGAAATAAAGAGAGTAAAATACAAGATGAATATATAAAATACCATAATGGAAGATAAGACTATAAGAGTTATAGACAATTACATATGAAGGATAATGGGAGTTCAAAGGGAGAGAAAAAACATCTCATTAAGTTAATTAGACAAGGTTTCACAAAGGAAGTAGTATTGTCAAATTTGAAAGGTGAGACTAAGGGGAAGTATATAGTTGTGATATGTAGTAAGGGACAACACAGTGATGTAAGGAAAACCAATTAGGAAGCTCTTTCAATAATTAAAGAAAGATATAATGGAAACCCAAGTTTCTTGAAAAATAAAGAAGGGGATGTTATGAGGAATGTTGAAAAGAGGAAGATCTAATGGGACTTTATACTGACTAAATGTGAAGGGCTTTGGAGAGGGAAGAGTTAAAGATGGCTACCTGAAGAATTAGAATAGGAAAACCAAGTAGAGAAGCTGGTTTGAGAGGTAGGGGATGATAAATGAAAAAAAAAAAAAACTTGGGATGAAGGGAGCAGGCACAATTGAAGATTAAGATGTTGATAAAGACATCAGGGTGAAGTTGTCCAGAAGCCACTTGGAAATGCTGGTTTGGAGTTTAGTATGTAGATCAATTTTTGTATGCCATGTGCAATAAAATTGAGTGTTCATCTTCATTGATACTATAGTTAAAGCCACAATAGGCAGCTAGATGGCCCAGTGGGTAAAGTGCAGTGCTGGGTCTGGTGTCTAGTAAAATAAAATTCAATTTAGCCCCAGACACTTACTAGCTGTGTGATCTTGGGTGAGTCATTTAACTTCTGCTTTCCTTAGTTTCCTCAATAATAAAATGGGAGTAGTTACAGCTCTGACCTCATAGAGTTATTTTAGAATCAACTGAGATAGTATTTTCACCTTTGTTATTGTTGCTTGTTTTTTCTTTCTCTCTTTTTTCCCTTTTGATCTTATTTTTCAAGTGCAGCATGATAAATGTGTAAATATGTTTAAAAGAACTGCACATATTTAATCTATATTGGATTATTTGCTGGCTCAGGGAAGGGGGAGATGGAGGAGGGAGAAAAATTTGAAACACAAGATTTTGCAAGGGTTGAAACTATCTTTGCATGTATTTTGAAAAAAAAAACTATTACTGTATAAAGAATGAGATAAAATGTTTAAAGAACTTAACATAGTGCCTGGTACATAGTAGGGACTATATAAAAGGTAGTTGTTGTTATAACTGTGGAAGCAGTTGGGCTCATCATAGGAAACTCATATAGAAAGAATAGAAAACAGAATAGGATTTTTGGAGAATGCCTACTTTGGACATGGATGGTATTAGGGTAGAAAGGAAAGAAAAGGATTATAAAAGGAAGGGAAAGAATGACTAGAGATAAGATGCTAGGTTAAATTTGACAGTTCTGTGTCATGTGAGACAAAAGGAAAATAGTTTACAAAGGATAGAACATTCAACAATATGATAAAGCAAGAGAGATGAAGAAGAAAGTTTAAGAAAAAGTCATTATTGATGATTAAATAATTTTGAAAAAATTGACTATATTGGAGTAAAAGACAGAAATGAGTTATAATTGATTGAGGAATAAATGAATATTGAAGAAGTAGTAGTTAAACAGTTTGTACATACTTTCTTATTAAGACATGGTGGTAAAGGAGGGTAAAAAGAAGATAAATCCATGGCTTGTAGGGTCAGCACAGTCGAGGCAAGGGCTTTGTTTTGTTTTTTATTTTGCATTTTGTATTTTATATTTTATTTATACTGTTTATACAAATGACAGTTAATATTTGAGATGTTGTAGACATAGTTAAAGTAGAATTGAGATGAAATTGAGATAAAAAACATTGTAATACCAGTATGTTGATAAAAACATCAATCTTAATGTTTGAGGTTCCAAAGATGAAAGCAAGAAATGGGTAGTAGAAGAAAAATGTTAACCAAATTAAATTATTATGATAGGAAGATAGGAGAATGAAAAACCACAAAGATGAAAAAAATATCATATAAGTTTACACTGTGACTTCACAAGAGGCTAAGTTATTGGAGATATTGAAATAAATGGGAAGAAAAAATCAGTGGGGACCTAATGAAACTCCTCTCGCTGCTGGACCCATGAGCTATGAGAGTGAGAGAAGGAATATCCTCAGATGGAGACATTTTGGGGGAAGTGATATCACTGGGGAAAACTAGTTTTCCATTAAAATAAGACGGTAGCAGGAATTTCAAGGAAATATTTGGGATGAAGAAATTTTATTCACAATAGAATGGTCACTCCAAAATAAATAGTAGAAGAAACTTTTGCTGCCCTTTCAGATAAGAAATGAATGGAATTTTAAAAATTATATTAAACTTGTTATATGCTAGCATAGCAAGAAAAAAATCATTGTATCAAATACTACTGCAATAAAAAAATCTGAGAAAAAGACCTCCAATTTCTAATTAGTGATCCATTAATGTTAAACAATCTTCTAATCAACAAAGGAATTGTGTTGCAGTTTGCTTTTAAGTATTTAGAACAAAAAGTTGAAATTTTCATGGAGCTTGCTGGCCTAGCCCTTAGGAAAGGAAGGTCATTGGCATATTACTTACACTATATAATCAACATGCTATTTTCCTAGTATTCATTGAATTTTTGAAATGTGATCTTCCAAAGAAATATGCATATTCTTTAGTTGGGAAAAGAAATTCCCAATCAATAGAAAAAAATTGCATTAATGCAACTTTGCCAGAGTTACCGTGATAAACTAACATATTGAATGCCCATAGGAGCATGGCATCATAACAAGGATGGCAGCAGTGTTTGAGAGAGTTATAATCACACAATCTGCCTTATTTTGAAAACTGTGAATGCTAAGCACTGAAAATATATTGTTTCCTTGCATGGACAAAGTTTCTTTTCTGATTTTCATATGGTTGACACCAAAAACAGCTACTTTTATTAACTCCTTTGTGATATTTAGTCTGAATTGCATGCAATGACTGCTGCCTATATTTATCCATATCTAGGTTTTATTTACCTGACTTCATTATAAATGTCTTGCTAGCAGAAGAACTGTCAATATCATTTTTAGAGGAACTATTATATCCTAACAAGATAGAGATAATTGCATCCTTAGAGACCTGTGTGCTTTCCAGTTATTACAAGATGGACATTTTCCCTCTACCTGACTATCTTGGGGCAGGCTATGCACTTTAAAATTAAATATACTTTTCCTTTAGCACAACTTCTTCATTTGGGGGAAGGGAAGATAAGTTGAAAGAAACCAGAACCTTGCTCTTGCTACTTAGTTTTCTATATTATGTGTGGCATTGGCAACTAAAGGCATTAGCTTTCTTACAGTAAAACTAGCAGGTGAAAAAAAAACATGGGTTGGCACAGTTTGTCATACCTACATGTAGGAATAGGACTTCTGCCTATTTGAAAACCTTAGATCTACATAATCTCAAATTTTTCTTTAAAGTAGAAATATAATATGCAAATTTCCACATATGATATAGTATTCTTGACTTAAAATATCATCATGATTCAGGAAACAAAAGGAAATAAAAATCACTCATTATTACATTTTCCCCTTTAGTACAATGTCTTTTTGCAGATTTTTGGAGAATGTAATTGACAAATAAATACTTGTCTATTTTGTAGTAAAAAAATAAAAACAAAAATAACATAACTGTGAAAAGTATGCATTTCCTAAAGTAAATCATCAGAGAAAATGAATTCCATGTTCAGGGTGAATTGTGGTGTGCAGATCTACCAACCTTTTCTCTCACTTTCCCTGATACTTCTTCTTTCTAACATTGACACTGTGAGAACAGATGATTATTGTTTTTTGCCTAAAGTCACTATACTTCCAACATTTTTCATTGCTTGACAGTGCACAGGGGAAAGGCAGTGTAAAAGCTTGTATTCCATGATAAGAAGAAGTGCTTCACAACAATCTCTTTCCATTTTGTGTCAATGTTGTGAATGGCGAATTTCAAAGTTATTGGTGTTATTTTGTTAGAAGTATCTCAAGAGCAAATATCAAGGAACCTCTTTTGTGATCTCTCTATGGCTAGTATATTATAAACTTCTGAACTGTACAAGAACCCAAAGTGTATTATAAACCAATGTTTGCATCAAGATATAATGGGAATAAATGCACACAGATACAATCAACACTATGTGCAGCCAAAAGGTGTGTTACCTTGATCAGTGTGATAACTGGGTAAAACTGTGTCAGCTAGAGGTTACTGTATTTGCTATTATTAACTGGTGGGGAGGGGGAAAAATGGTAGGCTGGCAGATTTAAGAAGGAATAAGACCTGTTAACTACCAGTTGTTTGGTAGTTAATTAGGCAGCCAATGCAGATTTTGTTCCTTATGGAAGCTTGCATTGCTTTCAGAATGAGAATCAGACCCAAGCAGACCTTCGAATTTTAGCAAAGGTGCATCTGTGTTAAGGAACACTGGTAAGGCCATTGATGTGAACATGTATCTCTCCACTGTGCTAAAGCAAAAACAGGCACACAAAAAAAAATCTGTTTGTAAAAGTATGTAAACATCACCTTCCTTATCCATAAAGGAGAAAATTGTGATCCATTTCAGCTTTAACATATTATGATACTGGATATTTTAAAATTAATATTGGATTTGGGCTCATGTTCTGGGTTGGAATAATAGACTATTACTTAACTGGCTTAGTGGACCTTGCATAAGTTACTTCACCTCTGGGAACTTCAGTTCTTCATCTGTAAAATGAGGATGTTGGACTATATGGCTTTTAATGTTCCTTCTAGCTCTTAATCTATGATCTTAGCCCTTTGTTCTTAGCCTCTAAGGACAGGATGAAATTGAGATAGTTGGAGAAGAGGCAGAGGATACAGCTTTTTTTTTCCATATGGATTCTGACAGGAAACCACTTTTTAAATACCAGATGATTATGAAGATGACTGGTGGAAACATATCTATGACAACCTAATGTTAAGTATATTCTCATGATATCGTCAGTATCATGGAAGTAATTTTAAACTGAGTTCTTTTTTTCTTCCAGTTTTTACTTTTACTTTTTAAACCCAAACTATTAAACTAAGTTTCTAAACTTGGCAATTTTCTGCTTTTTTCTATGAAACATCATTTTATTTTATTTTATTTCTTTTTTTTATTAAAACTTTTTATTTGTATAACATATGTATGGGTAGTTCCCCAGCATTGATCTTTACAAAGCTTTCCATTACAAATTTTACCCCCAGTCCCCTCCCCTCCTCTAGATGGCAGGAAGTCCACTACATGTTAATAATGTTGAAATGCTTGACAAGTTATGCAAGAAAAATCCTATCTACAAGAAAAAAAGAAAATCAGAGAAAGGCAACACAATGCAAGCAAATGTCAATAGAGACCATGAAAATGTTACGTTGTGGTCCATATTTCATATCCCTCTCTCTGGGTGTATATGGTTTTCTTCAGTGAACAATTGGAACTGGTTTGAGACAATTCTTTGTTGCAGAGAGCCATGTCCATCAGAATTGATCATCATGTAATACTGTTGTTGCTGTGTATGATGATATCCTGGTTCTGCTCGTTTCACTCAGCATCAGTTCATGCAAGTCCCTCCAGGCCTCTCTGAAATCGTCCTGCTGGTCGTTTCTTACAAAACAATAATATTCCATAACATTCATATACCATAATTTATTCAGCCACTCTCCAGTTGATGGGCATCCCTTCAGTTTCCAGTTTCTAGCCACTACAAAAAGGGCTACCACAAACATTCTTGCACATGTGGGTCCCTTTCCCTCCTCTAAGATCTCTTTGGGATATAGGCCCAGTAGGAACACTGCTGAGTCAAAGGGTATGCACAGTTTGACAACTTTTTGAGCATAGCTCCAAATTGCTCTCCAGAATGGTTGGATCCGTTCACAACCACCAACAATGTATTAGTGTCCCAGTTTTCCCACATCCCCTCCAACATTCATCGTTATCTTTTCCTGTCATTTTAGCCAATCTGACAGGTGTGTAGTGGTACCTCAGAGTTGTCTTAATTTGCATTTCTCTGATCAATAGTGATTGGGAGCAACTTTTCATATGACTAGAGATGGTTTTAATTTCATCATCTGAAAATTGTCTGTTCATATCCCTTGACCACTTATCTATTGAAGAATGGCTTGGATTCTTATATATATATATATGTGTGTGTATAAAAAAAAAAAAAAAAATATATATATATATATATATATATATATATATGAGACAATTCTCTATATATTTTGGATATGAGGCCTTTATCAGAACCATTAAATGTAAAGATGGTTTCCCAATTTGATGCTTCCCTCCTAATCTTGTCTGCATTTGTTTTGTTTGTACAGAAACTTTTTAACTTAACATAATCAAAATTATCCATCTGGTGTTCAATTAGGAGTTCCAGGTCTTCTTTGGATATATATTTATTCCGCCTTCACAGGTCTGAGAGATAAACTATATTACGTTCCTCTAATTTGCTTACAAAGTCCCTCTTTATATCTAGATCATGAACCCATTTAGATCTTATCTTGGTATGTGGTGTTAGGTATGGGTCAAGCCCTAATTTCTTCCACACTACTTTCCAATTTTCCCAGCAGTTTTTGCCGAATAGTGAGTATTTATCCCAAAAGCTGGGGTCTTTGGGTTTATCGAATACTAGATTGTTAAGGTTATTGCCTAGATAGTCCTGATATCCTATCCTGTGCCACTGATCGACTGCTCTATTCCTTAGCCAGTACCAAACGGTTTTGATGACCACTACTTTATAATACAGTTTTAGATCTGGTACAGCGACGCCACCTTCATCTGCCTTTTTTTTTAATTAATCCCCTTGAAATCCTTGACCTCCAAATGAACTTTGCTATTTTTTCTAGATCTGTAAAATAATTTCTTGGGAGTTTGATTGGTATGGCACTAAATAAGTAGATTAGTTTGGGTAGTATTGTCATTTTTATTATGTTCACTCTGCCTACCCATGAGCACTTAATATTTTTCCAATTGATTAGGTCTGATTTTATTTGTGTGGAAAGTGTTTTGTAGTTTAGTTCGTATAGTTTCTGACTTTGCCTTGGCAAATAGATTCCCAAATATTTCATCCTATCATCTGCTATTTGGAATGGAATTTCTTTTGTATCTCTTGCTGCTGAACTTTGTTGGTAATATATAAAAATGCTGATGATCTATGTGGATTAATTTTGAATCCTGCCACTTTCCTAAAGTTGTGAATTGTTTCTAGTAGTTTTTTAGTTGAGTCTCTAGGGTTCTCTAAGTATACCATCATGTCATCTGCAAAGAGTGATAATTTGGTTTCTTCATTACCTACTTTGATTCCTTTTATCTCTTTTTCTTCTCTTATTGCTAAAGCTAACATTTCTAATACAATATTAAATAGTAATGGTGACAGTGGGCAGCCTTGTTTCACTCCTGATCTTATTGGGAATGGTTTTAGTTTGTCTCCATTACATATGATGCTTGCTGATGGTTTTAAATAGATGCTACTGATCATTTCAAGGAAAAGCCCATTTATTCCTATACTCTCTAGTGATTTTAATAGGAAAGGGTGTTGGATTTTATCAAATGCTTTTTCTGCATCTATAGAGATAATCATATGGTTTTTGTTAGTTTGGTTATTAATATAATTAATTATGCTGATAGTTTTCCTAATATTGAACCAGCCCTGCATCCCTGGTATAAATCCTACTTGGTCATAGTGTACTATCCTGGGGATGACTTTCTGTAATCTTGTTGCTAAAATCTTATTTAAAATTTTTGCATCAATATTCATTAGGGAAATGGGTCTATAGTTTTCTTTCTCTGTTTTCACCCTACCTGGTTTAGCTATCAGCACCATATCGGTCTAATAGAAGGATTTTGGCAGTATACCTTCTGTCCCTATTTTCTCAAATAGTTTGTGTAGTATTGGAATTAATTGTTTTTTGAATGTTTGGTAGAATTCACATGTAAATCCATCTGGCCCTGGAGATTTTTTCTTAGGGAGTTGGTTAATAGCTTGTTCTATTTCTTTTTCTAATATGGGGCTATTTAAATAATTTATATCCTCTTCTGTTAACCTGGGCAATCTATATTTTTGTAGATATTCCTCCATTTCATTTAGATTATCAAACTTACTGGCATAAAGTTGGGCAAAGTAACTCCTAATTATTGCTCTAATTTCCTCTTCATTGGAGGAAAGTTCTCCCTTATCATTCTTGAGACTAACAATTTGATTTTCCTCTTTCCTTTTTCTTATCAAATTAACTAAAGGCTTATCTATTTTGTTGGTTTTTTTCATAGAACCAACTCTTAGTTTTATTTATTAACTCAATAGTTTTCTTATTTTCAATTTTATTAATTTCTCCTTTTGTTTTTAGAATTTCCAATTTGGTATTTAATTGAGTGTTTTTAATTTGTTCTTTTTCTAGTTTTTTTTTT
>JAJPUD010000355.1:288927-311351 GCA_023553655.1 Myrmecobius fasciatus
TCAAGAATATCAAGGGAATCAATGAAAAAGAAAGTGAAGGAAGGTGGCCTAGCAGTACTGGATTTCAAACAATATTACAAAGTAGTGATCATTAAAACAATTTAATACTAAGAAATAAAGTAGATCAGTGGAATTAGGTACACAATACACAATGATAAATAACTGGAGTAATTGAGTGTTTGAAAATGAATGCAGACAAGATTAGAAGGGAAGCAATAAAGAAAACATTTTTCCATTCAAAGGTTCTGATAAAGGCCTCATTTCTAAAATATATAGAGAATTGACTCAAATATATAAAAATTCAAGCCATTCTCCAATTGATAAATGGTCAAAAGATATGAACAGACAATTTTCAGATGAAGAAATTGAAACTATTTCTAGTCACATGAAAAGGTGCTCCAAATCACTATTGATCAGAGAAATGCAAATTAAGACAACTCTGAGATACCACTACACACCTGTCAGATTGGCTAAAATGGCAGGAAAAGATAATGACGAATGTTGGAGGGGATGTGGGAAAACTGCACACTGATACATTGTTGGTGGAAATATGAATGGATCCAGTCATTCTGGAGTGCAATCTGGCACTATGCCCCAAAAGTTATCAAACTGTGCATACCATTTGACCCAGCAGTGTTTCTACTGGGCCTATATCCCAAAGAGATCTTAAAGGAGGGAAAAGGACCCACATGTGCAAGAATGTTTGTGGCAGCCCTTTTTATAGTGGCTAGAAAGTGGAAACTGAAGGGATGCCCATCAACCGGAGAATGGCTGAATAAATGATGTTATATGAATGTTATGGAATATTATTGTTCTGTAAGAAACAACTAACAAGATGATTTCAGAGATTTCAAAGAGGCCTACATGAACTGATACTAATTGAAGTGAGCAGAACCAGATCATTATACCTAGCAACAACAAGACTATATGATGATCAATTCTGATGGACATGGTTCTCTTCAACAATGAGGTGATTCAAACCAGTTCCTATTGTTCAGCAATAAAGATAGTCATATACATCCAGAGAGAGGTCTGTGGGAACTGAGTGTGGACCACAACATTTTAACACTTTCTGTGAATATTTGCTTACATTTTGTTTTCTTTCTTAGGTTGTTTTTTTTTCTCTTTCTAGATCCGATTTTTCTTGTGTAGTAAGATAACTATATAGATATGTATACATATATTGGATTTGTCATATAATTTAACATATTTAACATGTATTAGACTACCTGTCATCCAGGGGTGTGGGTGGGGGGAAGGAGGGGGAAAAATTTGGAACAAAAAAAATGTTTTGCAAAGGTCAATGTAGAAAAATCACTCATATGTTCTGTAAATAAAAAGCTTTAATTAAAAAAAAAAGTAATTGAGAGTTTGAAAAACCCAAAGAAAAATTGGAGGAACAAACTACACATCAAAAACTGCTGGGAAAACTAGAAAGCAGGAATGATCATTGATCAATATTTCACACAATATACCAAGATAAGGTCAAAATGAAGATATGAACTGGACTCAAAAGCAAATTAGGGTAGCATGGAAATTTTTAACCTATCAAATGTAGGAGGAATAAGGGAAGAGTTTATGACCAAACAAACATTAGAGAGGATCATTGAGGTAAAATGAATAATTTTGATTCCATAAATTAACATTAAAAAGATTTGGCAGAAACAAAGCCAAATGCAGCCAAAATTTAAAGGAAAGAATAAAATGAGGAAGAAACTGCATGTTTCTGTGATAGACTTTATTTTTCAAATATAATAATAATCAAACCAAATTTATAAAAAAAATGTATCATCAGTTTTTAGAAGAAACAATCAAAGCCATCAATAGTCTTATAAAAAATTCTCTAAACCACTAATAGTAAGAGACATGAAATTGCACTTCATATCTATCAGATTGAGTGACATGACAGAAAAGGAAAATAAGAATTGGTGAAGGGATGTGGGAAAAGTGGTATACTAATGTACTGTTGGTGAAGTTTTGTGAACTGGTCCACCATTTCTAAAGAATAATAGGGAACTATGCCCAAAAAGCAATTAAATCATATTAGGTCTACATAACAAATACATAAATCAAAGAAAAAGGAAAGATCTTTATAGGAGAATTCATAATCTGAGTACAGATCAAAGCACATCCTCCTTTCTTGCTTTTTCTTTGTCAACATGGCTAATGTGGAAATATTTTATGTGGCTTACTATATATAATGAGAAAGATAATTTTCTTCTTAATTTAAATACTGAAATAGAGCTCCTCTCCAATTTATAGCCCCCACACACAGAAGCTACTGCCCTTCACCCCAGTTTCTCATATTGGTAATTTTGAATTATTCTTCCCACTTTTTTTCCTTATATTAGCCCCAATATTCTAATTACTTGCTAATCATTTTCAATTCTCACAAATTTTCACATATTATTCTCATTCTTTCTACTACCATGTTTTATCAACTTATTTCATATCTTCATCACATCTTACCTGGACTACTGCAGTAGCATAATTGGCATTTCTGATTATATATGCTCAATGTTCAATTCATTATTGATATGGCTAACAGAATATCTTCTTAAGGCATGAGTCTGACTATATTTGAACACTGTTTTTGCTAAGAGAACTTAAGAGGCTCTAAAGAGGATAAAAAAAAAGATTTCTTTGAAAATAGTTTTTGAGAATATTTGTCAGCACTGTGGGGAAAGCAAAAATAAATACTGGAAACATTAAAAATGCTTATTTCTGGAGGATTTCTATCAATTTATTCATTCAGCAAATTTATTGAGCAATCTTATATGCAAAGAACTGAAATTACAAAGTATCTCTACAAATGAAAAAGCAAATTAATATTTTTTTCCATCATTGTGGCCTGGCTTTTCTAATTAATTATCTTGCTTTACTGATTTCTTCCAGGGGCCAGTTGTAGATACTGGGTTTTTTTGTTTGTTTTATTTTGTTTTTTCCACATTCCCTGTTCACATGAGTCAGAGAATTCCACTCATAATATTCAAATTTTATATTAAAAAACAAACAGGTTTTATTTCTAACAAAATCAAGAGTAATTTAACATGAGCTTCTTCATTATTTTTATAATCATTCCAATTCAATACTTGAGGTAATTCTTTTAAACTTTAGAAATCAAAATATTGTAACAGCATAGCATTTTTTTTTTTAAATTGGGGTTTGGGAATCAGCAGCCAAATCCTACAGGAGGTCACCTGTAAAGCTGTACTTTGATTATTTCATGGAAAAAGAATTTCACATTATTGATTCCACTTTCTTTTAATCTAGCCTTTCCCTGGCATTCTGTGGTATTGTATTATGTTGGTTCTCTACTTGCCTTGCTTTCTACTCATTTTCTGATTATTTTTCTGTCACTTCTTCCTTTCACCTTTAATTGTTGATACTCCCCCATATTCTATTATCAGCCCTAAGTTCCACTTTTACATTAGTTTTTTGCTGTTGTTGTTGTTGCTATTGTTGTTTTCATCCGTCCCCACAAATTTAATTATAGCATGTATTCAGGTGATCCCCTATCTTTTTCTCCAGGCCTCTTTAGATTTCCAAGCCTACCTTTTCAACTACCTATTAGCCATTTCTGTTTGCTGTTCCAGCACCTTAAATTCAAAATACTCCAAAACAATTGTCATATATCCTCCTTTATTTGTTCAATATTTAAAATTTTACTCCCATTCTTTTATTAATTCTCAGTTATCTTTGACTCTTTCTCGCTTGTTCTTCTTATCAAATTAAGTCCTTCCTTTCTATCATTTTAATAATGTTTTATGTCAGCCACTTGGGAATCAAAATCCCAGGTAAATATAGATCTTTGTGACTTTGAAACAAACTACCTTTTCTATATTTTTAGGCTTATATACTTTTTTTTTTTTTTTTTTTTTTTTGCTGAGGTAATTGGCGTTAAGTGACTTCCCCAGGGTCGCACAGCTAGGAAGTGTTAAGTGTGTGAGGTGAGATTTGAACTCAGGTCCTCCTGACTTCAGGGTTGGTGCTCTAATTACTACATCAACTAGCTGCCCCATATACTCTTTCATAAGGGCAGTCCCTGGTTGTTTTTAGTTTTAGGATCTCTAGAATTATTCCTATATACAACTGCTTAAGATGGGTATTCAAGAAATACTTGTTCGGCAAAATTGAATCAAACTCATAATAAATCCTATAGTAGCTAATGTCACTTAATCTTTGTGTATATATATATATGTGTGTGGATATATATGTGTGCATACAGATATATACATATTATGTGCATTAATAACAGCAGTTTATAGTAGTTTGTAAAACATTCTCCTTATCCTTCACGATGCATAAGCTACAGGAAAATATTAAAAATCCATTTTGTTGAAGCAATTGGGGTTAAGTGACTTGCCCAGGCTCACACAGCCAGGAAGTACTAAGTTTCAGAGGCCAAATTTAAACTCAAGTCCTCCTGACTTGAGGGCTAGTGCTCTGTCCACTACACCAACTAGTTGCCCCCTAAAAATCCATTTTTAATGAGGAAAACGAAGATCTAAAAAGTTAAAATAGAATTCTGCTGAGTTACTTAGAATTTAATGTCTATTTTTATAAAATATAAAATATTTTATTATTATGTTAATAATAATTATGATTTTTAAAATTATTATCAATGATAATACCTAGCATAGATTTTAATGCCATCAATGAACCTATCATTTTAAAAAATTCCCCCTTTTCTAATAAAAATTTTCAAACAGTATCTTTAGCCTTTAATATTATGCTCATCATTTAAATTTTTTTTTCACTTTCAAGCCCCTGGTCTAATCAGACACTCACCTAACACAAATTGAGCATATAAATTTATTTAGAAAATGAAGGAAGACAGGATTTAAATCTAAGTATACTGCCTTTTACTAGATCTAGGTTTACTTGACTTTAATTTTTCTTTGAGGAAAATCTGCTAAGAATTACATATTCTACAGATAGAATAGATCTTAGGAGTTATCCTGTTTAATCATTTTACAATTGGGGAAACTGAAGCCTAGAATGGTAATTCACTTGTTCAAGATTATGCAGGATGTATATAGATGGCAGAGCCAGTATTCAAGCCCTTGTCTAATTATATCATTCCACATCATTCTTCTCAGAGACCACATTCACATATACAAACAAAATGGTCCAAATATTTACTGTGATGCTACATAGCTGTGACAATTGAGAAAGACCTTACTCCTGGCTCAATCACAGGAAAGAAGCCCATTTTGTACAACTTGTATTTCCTCAGTGAACCATGCACATGCCCATACTATTACAAGATTGTAATGGTTCCTCTTGAGTTGAAATTCACCTCTTCTGCTCTTACTTGAAAACATGGGATTGTTTCTCTCTACAAATGAATATGAAACATCCAAGCACATGAAACCAGAAATGTAACTTTGTATTCTCCTCTGGTTGTGCAAAATAGTTGAAAACCCCTGGTTAACATTCAGGGGATTCCCTTCAAAACTACATTGCAAATAGGACCCATTCCTCGTCTGCATTTCATTCTGCCATCTCATTCTCAAAATGTGCTTCTCTATGCAGCAGGCTCACTGTGCAGGATAAGCACAAGCTTTCAGAGGAGAAAATTTATGTCACTTTCTCCTCACATCCAGATAGCCCTGGAGTGAATATGCCACTGTAATTCAAATTGCACTAGCACCTTTCGATCTGTTTATGAATGGTAGAACATCCCCATGAGTGAATTAGAGCACTGTGGTCTCTGGGCAACAATATTATTTTTGCAAAATTTGTACTGAATTAAAAAAATATATCATCTATGAAAGAAATAAGAAATTGGAATGTTCAACATTTATCCAGAGTGGATTTTAGTTTCAGTTCAATTTTAAGTTATCTTAGCTGTAGATTTACTGTTCCTAACTGTTGCAGAGAGGATAAGATGAGATCAAGCTAAGATCATCAAAGCTCTAGCTGGCCTGGGGGATTGGCTTTGCTTGCATGCTTAGATATGCTAGCTTTTCGGAGAAGAGACTCCTATATAGCAAGAAAACACAAGTTGCTACAATAAGAAAGAATACATCCCTGAAACTGTAAAATTTCCACATGGCCAATTAGAAATTTAGAAAATTTTTCTTTAAGTCTCAAAATTGAGAAAAGCCTCACATTTCAATAAAAGTGAGAGGATCCTTTTTAAGGACAAGAAGTATGAAACAGTAAAAAAAAAAAAAATCAAAAGAAACCTGAAAGCTAAGTGAATTATTTGAATATTATCCAAGGTGTCCTGTATGTGGAAATGAGACTATCTATGGCAATGAACTTGAACTAATCAATAAATCAAGGAATCAATCAACAAGCAATCATTAAGGTTCTATTATATTCCAGACACTGGGGGGATATATGTCCAGAGAAGAAAATAATCCCTGCTACAGGGAGCTTACATTTTAATAGAGGAGATGTAGACGTGTGTGTGTGCAAACATGCATCATAAATATAAAGTAAATAAGAGTAAGAATACCTAATAATAGCTAATATTATATAGTACTTGCTATGTTCCAGGCAACCATGCTATATGCTTTATAATGATCATATAATCACATAATCATATATTCATAATTCATAATAACCCTGGGAGATAGTTGACATTATTACCCCCTTTTACAGATGAGGAAAATGAGGTAAATAGGGGTTAAGTGATTTGCACAAGATCACATAGCTAGTAAGTATCTGAGATGAAATTTGTTCTTCCTGATTCCCGCCTATCCACTGTATCCCGTAACTGCTACTAAATGCAATGGTATTTGGGAGGGAGGACACTAGGAGTCTAGAGGACAAGAAAAGGCTTAATAGTGCTAGAGCTTTAGAAAACTCTAAGAAGAAGGAGAAACTGTAAGCAGAAGTAAAGAGGAATTCCATTCCAGACATATGAAACAGTCACTGAAAAATCTTTGTATAAATAAAATATAGAAAAAGTCAATTTGACTAAATGACAGAGTATAGAAGGGAAAGTTATGCCCATTGAGGCTGAAAAACATGAACAGTGATAGACATTTATGCAATGACTGTGATGAAGGGTATCCATTTTGCAGATATGTAATAGAAACTAATTTGCTAGCATAAAGATTGTAATAACCATGATGTCCCAACCAATTTAGTTAACGAATCAAAGACAAAAACCCTGCACATTTGATTAACAAGGATTTCAGAATCATTTCTGGAAGATATTTAATATGAGTATTTATTGATACTAGGGACCAGACCCTAAGAGAAAAGCCCTACATGCTGATCTCAAGACTATTAGACTTTCCAGTTCCTGTAGCTTGAAGGAATTTGAGCCTTTTTCATTTATGACCAAAGAACTTGATTAATAGAACTACATCCCTAGGAAATACATCTGAGATCAAGAAAAAAAAATTAGAAAAGAACATGTAAGAGCTTGGTCCATGTCATTGAGTAGGTTCATCAGACAAAGATAACTAAAATTCATGAACAATAGTAATCATTATAAGTTAATATGTAACAAACCAAGTGGTTATAAATGCTTTCAGATTTCTGGGAATGGTGAAATCAATAAATCCTGGAATAGTCATCTCCTGAAGGAGTTCAGATTGATTGGGGATTTAAATATGAGACATTTAAAGTGATAAAGAGGAAAAGATAGAATGTTCACAGGGAGGGAAGCAAAATGAGTAAAGACATGATGGCAACAATGGACATTAGTATCTTTGTAGGGTGACCAAGAGAGTAACCTAGTTAGTTAGAATAGAATATGCAATTCTTGTATTCATATAGAACTTTTTGGTGGTGGTTGTCATTATTATTATTATTGTCATTGTCAGTGTTGTTGTTGTTCAGTCATATTTCAGTCTTCATGACCTAGTTTGAGGTTTTCTTGGCAAAGATACAGGAGTCATTTGCCAGGTCCTTTTCCAGCTCAGTTTAAAGATGAAGAACTAAGGCAAAGAGGGTTAAGTGATTTGCCCAGGATAACACAGCTAGGGATCTCTGAGAACAAAATTTAAACTCAGGTCTTCTTGACTCCAAACTCAGCATTCTATTCACTGTGATGCCCAGTTGCCCCTTTAGCACTTAAGAGTTCATAAAATACGTGTCTCACAACAACAGCCCTGAAGGGTAGATAGTAAAGGTATTACTAGCCCTATTTTATAAAATGAAGAAACTAAAATATAGATAAATGCCAAACTAGGTATCTTGACTCAATGCCAAATTCACTCTCCACTATACTACACTTCCCTACTGGCTTAAACAGGTCAGTGAATCCATATAATGTAGACTTGAAAAGCCAGAAGGAGTAATTTAAATTTAATTCTATAGGAAATGGATTTATGAAAGGTTTGAGTAGAGACATGACATTATCCAAGTAGATCTAAGGACTATTAGTCTGCTCTCTCCAGTCTCCCCTAATATGTCATTAACCCGAAGGTGCCCTGACATTCCCTAATTCATCAGCTGCCTTTGGCCACAGCACTCTATCACTTCAGAGTTTAGTTGGAGAATACTCTTTTCCTTTCCTGGCTTCCTTCAAGGTTCAGATTAAATTCCATCTTCGGCAAATTATCTTTCCTGGTCCCTTTCCTTGTTACCTTTTCCCCTTTCTTTTGACTTTATCTTCCACTATTCTGTCTTTCTGTCTTTCTATCTCTGAATATATGCATATACATATATATATGCATATTACTCATTATTTACATGTTATCTCCCTCATTAGAAGGTGACCTCCTTGAGGGAAGGAATGATATTTTGGTGTTTTGTTTTTGTCTATCTATCTATCTATCTATTCTAAGCACTTAGAACAATACTTGGCACATCCTGGATGCTTAAAGAGAGGGAGGGGGTGGGGAAAGGAGGGGAGAGAGGGAGAAAGAGAAAATAGAGCTCTCTTTGTGATCACAGGTAAAGTTAGTTTTCCCTTAGGCCCCCTTACTTAACCATTTCTCTATTTCACCTTTCCCAGAGACAGTTATATAGAGGACAATGAGAAAGTCCAAGAATCTAGGGAATCTCCAGGGTCTCCCCAGTTCCCTGATGCTCTGCTACTGCCCGGCTGTGTAGTTCTTATTCTCCACGCTACCTTTCTTGTGAGTTAATACCCAGAATGATTTTTTTTTTTTTTTTTTACTGCTGAATAGTGGTTCATTAGAGATTATGTAAGGGGGATAAGGAGGGAAGGCTGAGGATAATGTGAATTGAGATAATGAGAATAATTGAATACATGGCTTAGCATCAGAATCAGATAATAATGTGATTATGGAATGAGATAATATATACAAGATATTTTGTAGAGAAAGTGCTTTATAAATGTCAGTTATTATTCTTAAATTTGTATCTCCAAAGAGCCTAGATAAATTTGTATCTCCAAATTTGTGATTTGAACAAAGTGGTCACTGAAGTTATTTATTGAAAAAAGTCCACCAAGTAAACAAGTCAAGTCATGAAGGAATTACTAAGAAGGCAACATATAAAAGAAAGCAGAAAGAAGTACAAAGAATGAAGAATGGTTATTCTGTTCTCTTTTAAGTGGAGTTTCCAGAAGTAACTCAAAGGGGCTACAGGGATGGAGGGAAAAAATAGAATCTTATTGAATACCTACTCTGTGTAATTTAGTAGTCTGACCTCTATCTGCTTCCTAGAATAATAGAATCTCATAACTGGAAGACAATTTAGAAGTCATATGACCCAACCTCCTGCCTGAACTTTGAATTCCATGTGTAATACCCCTGGCAAGTCAACATCTAGCATGTATTTGAAATCCTTTGCAGAGTAGGAGATGAATTTCCCATATAGAATATTTATTCTTTATAACTACTTTTTATCAGTGACTTCTTTCATTTTAAGCCAACATACCTCTTAGCTACAATAGTCACAACTGATTTCATCAGTTTGGGTGAACAGAAGCTGTGTGTTTAAAAAGATCTAATTATCTGATAACTGTTGGAGGGGATGTGGGAAAACTGGGACACTGATACATTGTTGGTGGAACTGTGAACGGCTCCAACCATTCTGGAGAGCAATTTGGAGCTATGCTCACAAAGTTATCAAACAGTGCATACCCTTTGACCCAGCAGTGTTTCTACTGGGCCTATATCCCAAAGAGATTTTAAAGGAGGGAAAGGGACCCACATGTGCAAAAATGTTTGTGGCAGCCCTTTCTGTAGTGGCAAGAAACTGGAAATTGAAAAGATGCCCATCAATTGGAGAATGGCTGAATAAATTATGGTATATGAATGTTATGGAATATTATTGTTCTGTAAGAAATGACCAACAGGAGGATTTCAGAGAGGATTGGAGAGACTTGCATGAACTGATGCTGAGTGAAATCAGCAGAACCAGGAGAACATTGTACACAGCAACAAGACTATACGATGATCAATTTTGATGGACATGGTTCTCTTCAACAATGATATGATTCAAACCAGTTGTGCTGCGATGAAGATAGTCATATACATCCAGAGAGAGGCCTGTGGGAACTGAGAGTGAACCACAACACAGCATTTTAACGCTTTCTGTGAATATTTCCATGCATTTTGTTTTCCTTCTTAGGTTGTTTTTTTCTTCTTCTCTTTCTAGATCTGATGTTTCTTGTGCAGTAAGATAACTGTATAGATATGTATACATGTATTGTATTTGTCATATAATTTATCCTATCTAGTATGTATTAGATTACCTGTCATCTAGGGGTGGGGGGTGGGGGGAAGGAAAGGAAAAGCTTGGAAAAAAATAAAAATGAATGTACCCCCAAAAAGAAAAATAAAGTTTAAAAATAGGAAAAAAAGAAAAGATCTAATTATCTGTAAATCATGTCTAAACATTTTTTTTCAGTCATGTCCAAACATTTGTGATCCCATTTAATTCTCATGGCAAAGATCCTGGAATGATTAGCTATTTTCTTTTCCAACTCATTTTACAGATGAGGAAACTGAGGCAAACAGAGTTAAATGACTTGCCCAGAGTCAAACAGCTAGTAAGCATCTGAGGCTAAAATTAAACTCAGGTCCTTCTGACTCCAGGATTGGCACTCTTTCCACTGTGCCACCTATTTACCCTAGAGCTAGCAATATACAGAATCAGCCATATGCCAAATGGAATGAATTCTGGTGCATACAAGTCAGAAAATGACATAGCACCTGAGTTCTGGAAGGAAAGGGTGCTTTAAGTGATGTGCTACATTATGTTCTACTTATTTAGTTATCTATTTTGTTAACTCTACATAGAGCCTCAAAGCTTTGGTTTGTATCCTTCCATCCTGTTTTGACAGAAGCCTCTAGTCTTGGGTAGTGTTGATCTTATGTTACACTAGAGGTCCTAGTAATTGGCTTTAATCAACAGAAGATGACTTTGTTCCATTTCTATAACAGTTGAAGTCAGGGGAATTGATTGCTCTGTAAGCTCACCCTGAGAAAGGAACTACATTTCATCACATAGCAGCTAGATATTTCCTTTGTGCTTAGGTGGATGGAGTGTGCTAAATGGATAAGGGATGCTTTTTTTCATGGATATTCAACATTAAATCCCTAGACTCTAAGGCAGAAATACAGAGTAGAGTTTTGGAAAGAACAGTGGACTTAGAATTCCAAGACTGCTTTGGAATAACTTGTATTTACTCTACTTGCTGTCATTTCCTCATAATGGGGGCTGACTTCATTGGTGCCATGAGCAAGTCACTTGTAGTACTTAAGTCTCCATCTGCAAAATGGGTATTGCTAATTATGCCACTTGTCAAAGGGTCATGAGGAAACTGCTCTACAAATTATTATTACCTTTGTTTAAAGGAAATCACTTTATAAACCATGAAAGGCTATTTTCCTTATTTTAGCTGTGGGATCATCAGCATATTCATTTGGGGGAAAATGAGATGCACTGATACATGGCTTTTAGAGTGAAATTTCTAAAAGTTAATTTAGTCATGGCTCTTTTCTGTGCAGTTCCTATAAAGAAGTGAGAAACTCTATGGCATAGTAGAAAAATCTTTGAATTTGAGTTAGAGGATCAGGGTTGGCTTTCTTCTCTGCTACTAATTGGCAATATGACCTTGGCCAAGCCACTTTGCTTCTTTGGGCCTGTTTCCTAGACCAAAGGGTTGGATAGATGAAACGTATAGGCCTTTAAGCTCTAAATTTGGGGACCACTGGAGGAAGAATGATTAACTAGTACCACCAAAATATATTAAAAGATAGCATTAATATCTGCACTTACAAGAATAAGTATATAAGTAAAATTATTAGTACTGATGTTTATAAATTTTCTCAGGATGTTTTCAAATAGAACTTCCTTCCTTCTTCCATCCACTCCCCAAACCCCTTTCTTCTCTCTCTCTCTTTCTCTCTCTCTGTTTCTGTCTGTCTCTGTCTCTCTTTCTCTGTTTCTGTCTCTGTCTCTATCTCTCTCTCCATCTCTCCAACTCTTTCCCTCTCTCTGTCTCAGTCTCCCTGTTTCTCTCTCATTGTCTATCTCTCCTCTTCTTGTCTGTCTGTCTGTCTGTCTCTCCCTTTTATTCTCTATCAAAATTTGTCTCTCTTACAATATCTCTTGAGACAAAAGTGATAGTAAGTTAAGTCACAGTGAGAGATATTCAAGAGTGAACTATTAAACATACAGTGTAGTCACTTCCATTCGATTAGGAGATAGAATATGTAATAGTGTTTGGCAGATAGCAAATTCCATGAGGATAAAGATTATATTCTATCTAAAATTTGTGTCTTCCTAAGGGCTTAGGAAAGTGATTTGCAGACAGTAGATATTTAATAAATAAATATATATATAATATTTTAATTTTAATATATTAAAATTTTTAATTTAATTAAAATATTTTTAATATGCAATAAAAAACTGTCCCAGTAACTCAAATCTTCCTGAGAAATTATTCAGTTACTTTTTTTTTCCTTCTATACCCCTATAACCTTTACCCCTCCTCAGAAAAGGTTCAATTATTGCAGTCTGCTTACTCAAACAACTTGTTTTCTTAAATATGTAAGATTAGGATTCAAATGAAAAGAAACATGGGGGGAAAATCAATTTGAAAATCACAGCATCCACTCTTGACAAACTTCACAGTAAAGATGATTAAAAGAGAATTTGACTTTTAACAAATCAGTTTGTTCTGTTCTTGTAGCCTTCCCCTGTCTGAAGGAATTTGATAGACCTTAGGGGAATGTAAGATAATTTCAATATACACGCTGAGTCAGTTAATACATATTCACATGTTCCTTTACAAAAATTTAAAAATGACTGTTCATCATTCAATTGAAATTATTGTATCTGTCATCAAGTTGAGTTTGTCATTTTTTTCTATTTGTTTTTTATCAAAAGAATTTTTTTTTACTGGAAAGATAAGAACTAGGAAGAATAGTGTCTAATGTACTAATCAATTTCTAAAATATCATTAAATATAACAAGAGCCTGAATTCCGGGGGAGGGGGGAGGGGAACAAACAATATATTCCATTAGAATGTTCCAAGAAAAACAAATAGTCGACTTCTAGAATGAGTTATCCAATTTTATGTTTACACATATTCACTTAAATATTCAATCTTTCTTTCATGTTCACCTCAATTTCTGATTGTAAACTAAGCATTTCCACCTACATTGACAGATAAAGTAATTTTGGAGATAAGGAGCACCAATCTCTGGCATGGACACCACACTTCTTTGTGGACCTCTATTCAGAAGGTGTGGAAATGTGATTTGCCTTATTGCTTACTATGGGAATAGTTACCTAATAAGTGATTCTGATTATCTTTTTTTTTAGACTGCAAATATAGCATTTTAATTTCGTTTTAAATTAAAGCTTTTAATTTTCAAAACATATGCATAGATAATTTTCAACATTCACCTTTGCAAAACCTGCATTCCAAATTTTTTTCCCTTCTCTTCCCCCATCTCTTCCCCTAGATGGCAAAATCTAATATATGTTAAACATGTGCAATTCTTCTATACGTATCTCCACAGTTATCAGGCTGCACAAGAAAAATCAGATCAAAAGGGAAAAAAATGAGAAATAATACAAAAAGCAAGCAAACAGCAACAACAAAATGAAAATACTATGTTGTGATCCACACTCAATTCCCATAATCCTCTGGATGTAGATGGCTTTCTCCATTAGAACTGGCCTGAGTGATTCTAATTATCAAAGATACCTGAAAACTTGGAAGGAACTTGGAGACTGAAAGTTTTGCTTGCTTTGTCATATAAATTGACTCCTAGGTGGGATTTAATTGTTAATCATTTATGTTGTCCTTTATTTTTTCATATATTTATATCTTACCCACATTGCAATCCAACTAGATTGCAAGCTCCTTAAGGATAGGGAGTGTGTCTTATCCTTTAGATAATAATAGTTTGCTCTCAAATGTTACTTTAGGACAGTCATCTTTAACTTTTTTTATAATGTACTCCCATTATGAATAATTATTTATCAATTAGATATATGTGCTACTGTATCATTTTATATATGTTATAAAACTTACACAAAAAGGGACATTTTGAAAAGGACAAGATGCAGATGAAATGATACTTCCATCTGGAATCAACAGAGAGCTTCTGGAATTTATTGAAGAGGGGAGTGAAAGAATCAGATAAGAACTTTAGGAAAATCATTTTTGGGGGCTATGTGGAAGATGCATTGGAGATGGAAGATACTTGAAACAGGGACATCAATTAGGAGACTACTGCAATAATCTGGATACAAAGTGTTAAAACCTGAACCTAGTCTGGTGATTTGTGAGTATAGAGGATGGTTATATAGATTAAAAATGATGAAATTTAGCAACAGATTATGTATATAGGACAAGTTAGAGTAAAGAATTAAATTTGAAACCTAGTTTGTATCCTGGAAGAAAGAGGAAAGTTTGGATAAGGGATAGGTTTTTTGGTGGAAATACTGTAAGGAGATCTAAGTTGCTATCACAATTTATCAATGCTTGCCAATTCTGAAAGATTCATTCTGTATTGTAGAGGCAGAATTGGGAAATATTATATGGTAAGTGGATGGGTTATATTGGAAACAAGATTCTTGATTGGCTATTACATGTAGGGTACCATGGGGCATCTCAACCTATGATCCCTTATTTAGTCGCATTCTCTTTGGGATCAGTTCATAGTCTCTTAGGTATCCCAACATTTATTTTGGAAATTGTTTAGGGAAAACTTTAAAAAATAAAGAAAAATTTGCTATTTCTTAATATTTATACTCACTGTGAAGTAAATAAGATAGATATTAATTAACAGATATATGATTTCATATGAGTAGGGAGCTCCCTCATATGGTAATTCCTTCTAGCAACTTAGATCTCAACTTGTTTATAACTTTGTCTTAGAAAATAGCCTAGGTCCTTGTAATGTTAAAAGATTTACTCATGTCCACACCACTAGCATTTGATGGAGGCAGGCCTTGAATCTGGATCTTCTTCCCTCAAAAATCCCTATCTACTATGTCATATTACTCCTTCTGGTATTATTATCACCCTGATTTCACTGATGCAGAAACTCAGGGAAGCTCAAGATTAATGCATTTCCCCAAAGCTAAACAGGTAATGTGTTGGAGCCAGAACTCAGACCTGCAATTTCTGATTCCAAGTTTCATGTGCTTTCTATTATATCAGAACATCTTTTTTATGTATTCTGACCAATACCTAGCATAATGTGTGTGTACTAAGAACTCAATAAATAGTTTTTAATTGATTGATTGAAAATTTACAACTGTGATGCATATTTTATGGAAAATGTGTTTTTTTCTGTCTTATACCTGGTACTTGTCACATAATTCAATTACATCAGATATTTCTGGCACTTTCATTTATCAGACTCAATTCATTTTTTGAAACAATTTAAATAATAAATTAGACCTTAGTATCCTTGACTTTAAAATTTGGGTCATTATATATTTTTTTTAAAATGGCTATTTTGCCAGTTTTCAGAACCTAATAGTAAATCATGCTAGGGAGAAGAAATTAAGATGCACAAAAAAAAATTAATTAAAAAGAGAAGAGAGAACATAAGATAGAGATTTAAGTTGGTGTTTGAGGAGAAATTATACCAAATAAACACTAAAAAATAGACCAGTGCCTGACCTGGAGAATTGACTTATTTCTATTCATATTTGGACAACAGATGGTATGACTATGTGGTCTGCATCCTAGTAATTCAAAGCTTCACACACTGACTAAAAAAATAATAAAAATATGAAAATGTCACTAGGCATCTGATGGCGGTAGATTCTTCACAGTGTTTGATTTTGGAGAAAATAAATAAAAGAAGTTTGGCAAATGAGAACTAAAATAAGAGAATTCTACCCAAGTGTAACTAGCAATATGTTATTATCAGATTCAAAATATTTTTGCTGTGATAAGATTCCTGAAAGTTATATGAAGATAATACAGAGTTTACTTTTTTTTTCACCCATGCTATTTGGTTCCAAGTTGTAAATTATATGGAAATAAATTTGTTTTTAATTAATCATAATGTCAAGATATAAGGGGAATTCACAGTATTCTTGAAGTTTATAGTGCTTCTTGGGCTTTTGTTTTTATAATTTCCTTTCAACTTCCTCATTTTCTTTAAAAAAATAAAGATCTTTTTCTTTGCAAACCAACATTATTAAAATACAAAAAAAATAAAGTAAATAAATTAGATGGACATTATAATGACTAAATGCACAATTATATATAGCAAATAAATAAAATGTCTGTCATAGTGAGATTCAAAGTTTTTGAAGATGGCAAAATACATTTTTATCTGATTTGTTACATTTGAGCAATAGTTAAACATCACCAAATAGATAAGTCTAAATAAGTGTGGAGAGAGCTGAAATAATAATATTTTCAAATATCCATTCCCCTATGTTTCTCCAAAGTTTCATAGAAGAAAGAACCTTGTTTTGGGAGTTGTGAGAAATGCCATATATTAGCATTCTGATTAACTAGCTGCACCCTCAGACAAACCATTCCATTTAAATTCTCGGGGGGCTCAGATCAACACAAAGATCATAAAGACTCTCCAAAGTCACCTATAGTTTCTGTATCAGCAAAATTTCCACTTATTGCTACTATACATGTTATTTGTCATAATTAACTCCTGTGCCCCTGAAGTTACCCCATCACTCTCCTCTGTACCTTTGAATAGGAGCTTCTCCTGCAGACAGTACACGTTTTCTTCATTTCTACTTCCTTGAATTCCTAACTTCCTTTAAACCCCTGCTCAGCTGCCATTTCCTATGGATAATCTTTCCTTAGCTTCCATCTAGTTGCTAGAGTTCTTTTCTTCTTTAAGATGTATTTTACTTGTTTACTTGTTTGGACTCCATAGGAGTAAGAGTAGAAATAGCAACAGAAGGATCAGTAATAGTAGTAACAATAATAATAGTCTTGACAAATTCCTGTATTTTAAATGCAAATACCAGTATACTTTAGGAAATTCCACAATAAATTTTAAGACAAAACTATGGTTAAAAATAACATTTCAATGTAGGTAGAAACACTCTACTATCAACAGAAAATGCTTTATCAGGTGGCTAGAATTATACATCAGAGCCATCCTTTATAAACTAACATATGACAAATTTCTGTATAAGAAATCCAAAACTTTCTTGAGAATTTGACAATTGAACTCCTTTGATAAAAAAAAAAAAAACTAGAGCTCCATTATAGATAGAATTTTATCTTTTAATTGTATAAGATTGTATAGGAATAAGAATATTTTAATAGATACCATCATACCAAATGCTAATAATATGCAAAGTAGAGATAGAATGAAATGGTTTTAAAATATAGAAAAGATCCCTAATTAAAGAAATTAAGCTGATATGCTAACAGCTACCATTGCTTACATCCATTGCTACTGTAGTTATCCTAAAGATACATGCTGAGTTTGGTCTTTGAATATGTGAGGAATGGGAAGTCATTGGTTATATATGAGCAGGGTAGTAACAGTGAAAGTTGTATTTTAGATATCAACATTAAAAGGGACTGGAGGAGAGTAATATATAGGAAATTTAAGGATATATTGTTGTACTACCGTCTCAGTTTCCCTCAGTTGCTGTCTGGGTCTCACTCAGTTGCTGTTTCCGTATCCCTTAATTGCTCGGTCCCAGAATAGCAATCCCCACTTCCTGACCTTCAGAAATAATTGGACTCACATTCCAAAGGAGTTATAGAACCTCCAGATGGTCAGCCTCGACCTACCCCTTATCTTTATGACCCAGACTAGTAGTCTTCTTTGCCCAGTTTCTGTCTCAAGGCTTCTCACTCCCTACCTGCCAGAACTGAATTTATGGTTTCCTTGGATATCAGATGTGCTCGGCTGTTCCCATGAGTTCTTTGTTTCCCCTGGGCTATGGACATTATAAAATTGCATTCCCCACCAATGAGGGGCTGAATACTTTGTATTCAGTCGGCTGACATTGTTGTCATTCTAAAGTCTCTGGCCTGGACTTCGTGCTTTGAGACATGAATCCCACCAGTCCTGATTCATAGCTATGGATTCTGAACTCTCAATTAACATCAATAAAGCATTATCTAATTTCCACTGTGTGATACTGCCTCAGTTTCTCCCTGAGCATTGCAATATAAAAATAAAGATAAAATAATAGGAAATTTAAGGTTATATAAAAATAAAGATAAAATAATTGTTTTCTTTAAAAAGGACTTAATTGGATAAAAAGACTAGAGACAGGATGCCTTTTCAAAATCTATTTGTTTCTGTTATTGTGGTGGTGCTGGTGATAATGGTGATAGTTTATGGTGATTGTGTTTAAGGATGATGGTAAAGGGTAAGGGGACTGAAACAACTGAAGAGCAAAAGAGAATAAAAGATGCAAAATGTATTTTTTCAGGAAAAAATGGTAAGACTTTACAATTGATTTTACTCACCCGTTCTCTCATGTCTCTATATTTGAGTTAATATTTCATTTTTCTTCTCCTTTCCCTCTCTTAAAAAAATAACCTAATGTGACAGTTCCAGATGGGTAGGCAGGGAGGCTACAAGCATTTATTAAGTGCTTACTATGTGAAAAGCAATGTGCTAAGTGTTGGGAATGCAAAATTAAGCACAGAGAAACACAGTCCTTGAACTAAGAGAATTTACATTTCACATTCTAATGGAGGAAGAATGCACATAATGGTGAGATTAAAAGGAAGGAAGGAAGGTATCTATGTGATTTCATTGCACACAGGAAATAGGAAACAGCTTGGATGGGAATGAACCAGAACTGTTCCTAATCCCATCTCCCAAAGAAAAACCTCAGAAAGCACTCTTTTGGGGGGGCAAGGCAATTAGGCTTAAATGACTTGCCTAGGGTCACACAGCTAAGAAATGTAAATTAACTGACATTGAATTAGAACTCAGATTCTCCTGACTCAAGGGCTGGTGCTCTATCCACTGTCATGGAGCTGCCCGTAGAAGGAAATTATTAATGGGAGGCTTTTACTAGCATAATGGAGAGCTGTCCAGGGAAATAAAACTCTTGGTACTGAGAGAATTTACAGGGTAAGGACATCTTACTCACTGGGGCAAATTTCAGAGAATCAGAAGGATAGCCAGGAAAGGAAATATGTCTTGAATCTATTTCATCTTCTCTATTCTTACTACCATCAACATACAAACACTCATTACAATCTATCTGGACTATTTCAACAGTTTCTTTATAGATCTCCTCACCTGCAACTCTCTTCCAGATTCAATCTTTCCTTCATATTAGGGCTATAATAATTTCTCTTGAACACTAGATTGGTCATCTTACTACTCTACTCAAAAATCCTTAATAGCTTCCTATTGCCTACCATGTAAAGTTGTAATTTGAGTGCATAGCATTCAAGATCATACACAATCCAGCAGCATCTTTACAGCTTTATCTCACATTGCTCCTCTCCATACATTCAATACTATAAGCAAACTGGGGAGTTCTTTTTCCCTTGAATTATTATTGAATTCTTTTACCTCATGACTTTGCTCAAGCTGGTCCTTACTCTTGGGATGCCTTCCTTCCTTTTCACCTGTTGAAATCATATTTAAGTTTTGATTCAAATGCTACTACTTCTTCCCTCAAGCTTTCCGTGGTTATCCTGAATCAGCAGTAGGCTTCTTTACATTTCATGTAGCAATTTTTTTCATAATGCTTTAGTACTTCTATTATGTAATTTTGTCTTTAATTCTGGTGTTGGTGTCTTATCCCTCTATTATTAAGAAATCTTGAAAACAAAGAATATATAGTATCTAAATTTTATACTTCCACATGGGGCCCAAGACAGTATTCTGAATACTTAGGAATTTTATGAATTTATTTGTTTCTTTATTGCTATAAGAAGAATCAAATTATAACTCTGGGTTTTCAAAAATCCTAAAAGAAAAATGTATGTGTGTATATTTGTGGGGGCATATGTGATTGTATATATAATTGCATAAGCATACATGCATACTTATATTTAAGTGTATGCTCATGTCATCATTTTGATACTCATTTTCTATCTATTATGTATATGTTAACAGAAATTTCCTATGTATAATCTATGTAAAAACAAAATTTCCTCTAAGATGTTTCTTATTTTCATTTTCTAGGATGGAAGAAACAGTACGAAACCTACTTCAGAATCAAGGACCTCCAGAGGGGAAGAAAGAAGATACAGTGAATATAATGGTCTACCAGGTATAGCACTTTTTTTCCTACTTAGCTAAATGTGAAGTGGATATTTTTTCTGGTACTTCTATAGTTATATAGTCACAGTCACACAGATTGAAAAAAAAAGATGCATAAAATGTAATCTAAACCAAAAGCCCTAATGTGTGTAGGCAAAAATGGTTGGAGTGCAAATAGTTCTCTAAGTAATACTCTGAAGAGCAGTGGTCATAAGAGGCTCCATTAGCTGTCTACCTGTTGCCTTGAGGATCAAATTCAGACTTCCCTGTTTTGCATATAAAGGTTTTCACAGTCGGCCTCCAGCCCACCTATCAGTTTTACTTCCTATTTTGACTTTTAAATACTCCAAGGGAAGCTAAAATGGCTTACTAACATAAAACCCATCTCCTGTTTCTATGTCTTTTCATAATCCTGTCCAAGATGTCATCTTCAGTTTTCCCATTTACAATCTCTAGGCTTTTAAAGCCTCAGTTAATGTGTCACCTTCTACATGAAGCCTTTCTTGGTCTTCTTGTCTCAGTCGTTTATTAAATCCCTTCCTTTCCCCATTGCTTGGTATTTACTTTTATTTGTATTTATTTATCTGTGCCTAGCCTCACCTCTGGTAAAATATAATATCCTTGAGAGCAAGGACTATTTGTTTCTTTGTATTCTTAGCACATAATACAATACCTGGCATGTAGTAGTTTAATAAAGGCTTATTGAATGAATGCAAAAAAAAAAAAGGTGATGGATGGTTTGTTTCAGCCTAGTTTAGTTGCAAGGACATTAGATTGAGTTTGAGAAGAAGGGTTTAAATTCTGATTTTGTCATTTATTTCCCTTTTGACCTTACGCAAGTTGATTTGTTACTCTTGTTCTCCATGTCCACGTTTGCAAAACAAAATGTGATAGTCCAATGGTCTCTAAAATTTCAGATTAAAATCTTTTTATTTTAATAACTTGAGGAGTTAACTTGCTAATGCTTTCCCCATTGCTATTTAACTGCAACAAACTAATCTACAGGCTAAAGTGGGGGGAAAGGTGGAGGAAATATCATCTCAAGGGCAAAAAGTAAAAGCATTTCTATGTATTTTCCCCTTCAGAAAAGCAAGTAGGATCTGGACATAAATCCAAGTTGATGGGAATAATGGTGGTGGCTATGATAGAGTGGTCTGGGAGAAATGGAGATGGTACTACATAAGGAGGTAATGGATAACCAGCAATGTAGATGATAAATTAGAATTCTTAGTAGCCTCGATAAGGTATGATGAAGTCCACAACAAACTTCTTAGGAGAGGATAGTCAGGGAGGACAATGTCCTGTGCTATGCAAACCAGGGAATATTTGGTTTATTTGTGAATAAGCTTGGAAAAGATCAAGTGACCACAAGTAACATCATTCACATGATTGAGATATTTTATTTATAAGCAGAAAGGCAGTTAGAAAGTAGGAGTGACTTTCTCAGTCTCCTCTGTTCAGTAATTTATCTAAACCAGATTTTACTGGGTTTAAAAATATAACCTTCATGGGAAAGAGAAAAGATTAGAAAATTTATAATTCCAAGGAAATAGTCACCTGTTTGCAAAATACCTGCTACATAGTTATATGCATGAATGTGACAAATTCCAGAATATGGTCTTTACTTGGGGATCCACAATTTCACTATTATATGCTGATTTGGGGGCATTTGGAAGAGAAAAATAATAACATTTCAAGACTGAAAAACAGTTTAAATAAATTGGTGGATTTCTCTTTAGGCTTGTGGGCTTCTTTTTTTTTTTTACAATTTCTGTTTTTAAAACACACACACACACACACACACACACACACACACACACACACACACA
>JAJPUD010000355.1:311361-324173 GCA_023553655.1 Myrmecobius fasciatus
CACACACACACACACACACACACACACACACACACACACACACACACTTCCTAGCTGTGTGACCCTGGGAAAATCACTTTTCCCTCAGGAAAAGGTAGCGCAGCGGATAGAGCACCAGCCCTGGAGTCAAGAAGACCTGCATTCAAATCTTCCTAGCTGTGTGACCCTGGGCAAGTCACTTAACCCCAATTACCTGGGGGGGCACTATATATAATAATAGAAGAAATTATATTCATGTGTCCAACTTTTCTTTGCTTCTTAGTAAGTTGTTCTTTTGTTTTCTACTCTACACTTTTTAAACTATTCTTTTTTTCCCCTTTCATCCCCCCACCTCCCTTGAGAAGACTATAGATAAGCACAGATATATTTAACAGACACACACACACACACATTCCCACCCATCCATAGACCTATATATATATATATATATATATATATATATATATACACATACACACATATATATATACACATATATATGTATATATACACACATGCATAGAATGACATACATAAATATCTACATGTTTTCAGATACACACATACATATACATATACATACATGCATTATCCATACATAAACATATACCTAAAACAATATTAATATGGCTGACATAATGTAGATTTCTCTCTTGAATGAATCTTTTCTTAATGAGTCTTTAAGTTTGATTTTTCTAAGATCAGTGATTACTGGTCATACTTTTTTTCTCATAAATTCAACTCCTGATCCTTATTATAGTATTTGTACACATCTCTTCTTTCCTAGCCCTGTTAACTCTTCTACTTTAATTCTGATCCTTAACTTACTTTGCTATTATTTAACTTCCCCCCACCTATGGATCCCTCCCATGTCTTCCTCCCCCAACTTTGCATTCCCCTGTGCTCATTCCTCCCCTCTTATTTCTTTATATATTTTGGGGGATGCTATCCCCTGAGGCATGTGTGTGTGTGTGTGTGTGTGTGTGTAATGTGGCCTATTTAACCCATTCCAGATGTGAGTATGTTTTCAGAACTATTAGCCCTCCTCCCCCCTCTAATGCCTCTGTGTCTATTCTTCCTTTGTACCTCATTTGTATAAATCTTTCTTTTGAGCTACCCCTTTGCTGATGTCAATCTTAAACATATAATATATATTTCCATGTAAAAACCAGAAGCAATTCATCCATGTTAAGTTAATTGAAATTATCTTGGATATTGGCTCTTATATGTTAAATTTTCTATTGAGTTTGGGTTTGGTTAAAAGAAAGTCCTGAAAATCTTCAAGGTTGTTGAATGTCCATTTTTTCCATTCAATATTATGGATAATTTTACTGGATAGGACATTTGTGGCTGCAAGGATAGTTCTCTTGATTGCCAATAGATACAATTCCAGGACCTGCAGTCTTTTATTGCGGCTACTGGTAAATGCTATACAATTCTAATTGTAACTCCAGCATGCTTGAATTGTTTTCTTCTTGTTTCTTGCATAATTTTCTATTTGATTTGAGGGTTCTGAAATTTATCAATAATGTTCCTCTGTGTTTTCCACAAAGGATCCCTTTGAGGTAGTAATCAGTGAATTTTTTTCTATTTCTACTTTTTCCTCATATTCTATCACTCCAGGACAATGTTATTGGATTATTTCTTGTATTATTGTGTCAGTGTTCTTTTTTTTGGTCACAGCTTTCAGGTAGTCTAATTATTCTTATAATTTATCTTTTGGATCTGTTTTTCAAATCTGTTGTTTTTCCTATACGATGTTTCACAATCTGTTCTATTTATTCATTCTTTATATTCTGTTTTCTTATTTCTTGACTCTTATAGCTTCACTGGTTTCCCCTTGCCCAATTCTAATTTTCAAAGAGTTATTTTTGTCTTTAAGACTCTCTTTCTCAGACAGCTGGATGATAAATGGAATAATGAACTGAGATCAGTGCAAGAAGGATATAATGCCCTGCAAAAGAGATATGAAAAAGACACCAATTTATTGAAAAACAAAATTGGTGAAGTGGAAAAAGTATGCAATGAACAAATTGGCCAGTTACAAAAGGAGCTAAAAAAGGTGACCGAAGAAAACAACACATTAAAAATAAGAATTGAGCAAATGCAAGTGAATGACTCGATAAGACTTCAAGAATCAGTCAAACAAGACTCTCTTTCTCTTCTTTCCCCACCATAATATTCTTGTTTTTCTTGGATGGGTTTTTATTTTTTCCTGAATGTCTCTCATTTGATTTTTATTTTTTTTGAGTTCTTCTATAAAAATTCTCTCTGGGAAGGGAGCCATTTAATTTTACTCTTTGGGATGGAATTTTTTTTTACTTTAGTGTCTCTGAAGGTGAACCCCAGTCTTCTCTGTTCCTATAGTAAGTTTCTATGTTTGGGATCTTTCTTTTTAGCTGGTTCATTTTTTTTAATAAGAGATATTAGTGTAAGCATCTCTAATTGTAGAGTGGGGAATGATACCTCTAGCTTTACTTCAGCTTTCCTCTCTCACTAGGAACCCCAAACCAAGAGCTCCACCCACCTACAAGTGCCCACAGTCAGTAGAATCCCTGCCCCACTGCTTCTGCACTCCCTGGGATTACTGGCTTCTTCTCCCCCAGTGTCTTGTCTCTGCAGCATGGCTGGGCCCAGGTGGTCCTAATCAGCCAAGGTTTATAAAGTCTTCCAGGATTCAGACTCCAGACTCCACATAAAGTCTGGCAAGTGGAAGTTCCTGTAGTTCTGGCTGAGGCTCCAGCCAAATTCAGCTCACCCCAGAGCTCCCCACTTGGTGTTTCTAGGGAGCTAGCCCTGAGGTGTTTGCACTTCACATTGATCTTTCTTTGGATCTTCTTGGGTTGAACCTTCTGTTCTGCCCCAAGTCTTCTTGATTTTCACAGTCTATGTTCATCCTGAAGTACAATTTTTTTGTGTTTGTGGGAGAAATCTGGAGAGCTTGAAATTTATTGACCTAATCCAGCCATTTTTCCAGAATCCTCCCAGGCTTATTTTCTTAATGGTTTTGTTATCTTTTCTCCATTATTTTCTTCTCTTTTCCTTCCTCCCTGCTTTCTTTTTTCACTTCCTGTCTTTCGCCCTTTCTTTCTCTCTGTATTCTCTCTACCTCTATCTCCCTCTCCCTCCCTCTATCTCTCTCTATTTCTCTCGTCATCTCTCTTCCCTGCTCTATAATTTGAATACCCTGCATACTTCACAAAAGAATAAATACTTTTCATTTTGCTCCCAGTCTTTGACATCATAAAAGATATTCTGAGGGGGGGATGAATGCTACAGGTCCCATAGATTCTGAAGTGCCTTGAGGAAGCAGGTAGTCAGGAAGAAGAAAATAGATGGCCAACTGACTATTTAAAGAGAGACAGTAGATGTGGTTCATATACATATAATCAATCAATAATATTCCTCCTTCCTCTTCATTATAAAGGTAAATTGGGTGTGACCCCACCTTCTTCAGGCTACCTTGGCTTTCTCAGTTCAGCCTACCCTTTTTATTAATTTTAATCGATTCTTGTCTGCATATAAATGCTAGAAGAGGGGGAGAAACTTAATTTGTTCTGCCTACTTCCTGGACCTAGAGACAGCCCTCTTCTTAAACTATGCCCTTCTCCAATTCCTTCTCCTCCCTTCTTCCTCATCTTCCCTCCTTCTCCTCCTTTTCTTCCTTACTTTTCCCTTCCTTTTCCTTTTCCCTTTTCCTCTCTCCTGGTCTCCCTCACCAATGTTAATAGCTAATATTTATATGCTGTTTCCCTTCCATATCTTCTTTGATTCTGACAACAAGCATCTTCCTCCATACCTCTTTTCCTCTTACCCTCCCTTTCCTTCCTAAGGTTATTAACTAACATGTGTATATTTTTATAACAATTATAGCCTCTTCAAAACATTCTAAATATATTTTTTCTTGTGATTGTCACTAATGCTTTGTTGTAAGGCAGGGAATGTAGCTGAAGAGAAGTCAGTGTCAAAAAACTAGTATTTCTGGCAGGATTAGATTCCAAATCTTGCTGGGTTCCATTTCCTTTATATCTTAAGGGAAGGAATAAATACTAATTAAAGTAGACACTTGATAAATGTTAATTGAATTAAAATGAAATCTCCACTAATGGCAGGACAAGAAGAAATGGATTCCAATTATAGCTTATGGGATTTCAATAAGTAACATAAATTACTCAAAAATGCGATATTGCATTCAGGGAGAAAAGTTATAGATCTTACTTCCCTGGGGGTCATAGCAAAGGGATTCTCTGTTCAACTATGCTGGATATGTCAGCTACAGCTGTCTAAAGATGAGGAATTAGACTCTCAAGCTCTGTTCCAGCCCAGATTCTACACTAGCTATTGTATGTGTTTTGTTATATGAAATCTTGATGGCAAGTAAAAAAAAAATTAGTTCTTGGACTGTATTAAATGACACCCAGACCACTCGAAAGAGTAATGTTCCCCTAAAAAGGAAGCTGTTAGCCCTTTCTCATGGGCAACATAAGCCTTCATAGTGCCTAAATAATTCAGTATCACTATTTACCTTTACCACACTTCCTTGCATGGTTTTGTTTCATAGAGCTGCTTGGATTCTTTCTATCATTATTTTCTATTCTTTTAACATCCTACTAGCCAAGTCCTGTGCTTATAGACATTTAATATTAAAAATGTAATTTATTTCTTGAGGCTGGAATTTGCTTAGAAAGGCAGGTCTATTTCTTAAAAGTGCTTACCCACAATCATCTCCCCACTATAATCCCAGCCTATTTGTTTTGGAAGATTAGCTCTTCCCTATAGAGGAAAGATAATCATTAACCTGTATTAATTCCATATCAAAGCATTTTTTAAAAAGCCATTACTTTAATTAGCCTCAGTTTCTTCATCTGTGAAATGAGGGGGTTGTACTGTGCTAGGGTCCCATCCTCTGCTAAATTCTCTGCTTCTTTGATTATCCTTTATTAATTCTATACCTAGGGATTTTTCAGTCATGACTTTAATTAGCCTCAGTTTCTTTCCCTGCAAAATGAAGGGGATGGACTATTTGATCCCTCAGGAGCCATCCAGCTATAACTTTCTATGGTTCTATGATTCTAAATATGGTTAATAATTTTAGTAGAAGTTACCATTAGTGCTGTCAGTAGAAAAGACAGTGAACATTTTCTTGAATCACAGTTCCATCTCAAAGGCAAGAGCTTGAAAGAGAGAAGCCTCTATTTTGAAAAAAGCCATTGCTTTATCATTTGAGGTGTCTAAACTTCAATCGGATCATAATTCCTGTGCTTAGGATTTATCTGACAGTACTTAGAGTCATATATAAAGTTTTGACAAAGGTGGGTAGAGGGGAGAATTAATTTGGCTGAGAGACCAGAGCTAAATAAATTATCTTCAGTTTTATTTTGGTATCATTAATTCTTCTACTTTAGTCTCTGAACTAACACTTCTTATTTAGAGATCTTGTCTCTGTGTTGGTGAAGGAACCAAGTTAAAATAATCGTAGTATAATATAATCCATTCCACTTTTATCTGCTGCCTTGTATGGTTTTCTCCACAGAACAAGATACTCCTGAACTACGTATCCCCTGGCTTTCTCTGCCCATTTTCTTGCCTCCTTTTGTGTTTTGTCTCACTCTGTAGATTATAAACTCTTTGAGGACAAAAACTGTCTTTCTTTTTATTCATGTATTCCTAATGCTTAGAGTATTTCCTGACATATCATAGACAATAAATGTTTATTGCATTTTATCTATTGAACTGGATAATAACCATAATTATAATTTATTTGTAGAAAAAATAATCTGAGCTTCTTGGAGTAATGTTAAAAATCACTCTCCCATCTAAATCTTCCAGGTATACATTTTGAATTTTGAATTTTTTGTGTTCCCTTTGGAAATGCATTGAACCAAACAACTTCTTAAGGTAATCCCTTCCCTTCGGTGAATGAGCGGCTGAATCATAGGAAACTATTGCAGGCTGAAGTTTCACTGATTAATGTAGCAATATTAATTACTATTTGAGTAATACTAAATGCAGAATTGTGCTCTTTAACAAAATTATATGGAATCAGTCGATCAAAAAGCATTTATTAAGCCCCTATTATATTCTAGGCACTATGATGTCTAAAGATTTGGGAGTTAATTTTATTTCATTAGTATGTTACTAGTATTCATGTATCTAAATAGACTTATCTGAATTTGTTGTAATAAATGAATTTTCTTATCAATTGGAATGTTTCTGGGTAGATTGTTGGAGATGTTTTAGGCTACACTTATGTTGTATAAGCCTACTGAGATGACTGAAAGATGTGAATTTTATGAGTATGAATTCATAGAAACATTAGAACAGGAAGGAACCTGGTAGCTATAACTGCTTCCTTCATTTTGTAGCTCAATCAATCAACCAAAAATATTTATTAAGCTTTTACCATCTATTAGTTACTATACTAGTTATGGGTGATCAAAAGATATAAATAATAACCTGTCTTCAAAAAGCTTACATTCAAGCAGAAGTAATAATGTGCATATTATATAACTGAGTACAAAATATATACACAGAATAAATAGTAATTTTAAAGGACACGAAGTTGGAGAATCAGGAAAGATATCGAATGAACTGTGTATATCTTGAAGGAGGAATAAACCTGGAAAGGCAGTTTGGAATCAAATTGTAAGGACTTTGAATGACAAATAGAGAAGTTTCTATTTGATTCCCAACTTCTTGAGCAGAGGAGTGACAAATCACTATCACTGTGCTTTACTATGGCAATAGTGTGAAAGATGGATTGGAAACGGGGGACTTATGGCAGGAAGAAAAATTAAGAGATTACTGCTATATTGAAAGCCTGAACTAGTATAGTGGCCCTGTGAAAAAGGATGAGAAAATGGAAGCGAGGGACTTTGCTGTTGTTTAGTTATTTCAATTGTGTTCGATTCCTACTTCATTTGGGGTTTTCTTGGCAAAGATACTGAAAGTTTCCCATTTTCTTATCCACTTTATAAATGAAGAAAGCTGGCAAGTGTCTGAAGCCAGAATTGACCTTGGAAAGATGAGTCTTCCTAATTTTGGATGGGCACTCTATACACTGCACCACCTAGCTGCCCAGAGATTTTGTAGAATTAAAATAAACAAGGCACAGCTGGGATATGGGGATGTTACAATAAGAGAAAGTTGAAGAATTGGGATCACCCAGAATTGTATACTTAGGTGACTAGGAGGATGATAGATCCTTAGTACAGGCAATTTGGGAAATGAGATGAGCTTTGGGGAGAGGAAAAGAAGTTATCATACATTCTTTTTTTGGACAGAATAAATTTGATAGGCTTTCGGTGCATCTCCTAGATAATTTCCATAAAACAGTTAGGAATATGGGACTAGGACATAAGACATATTATGACTAAATCCAAAAGTCTTGAAATCATCCGGACATGCATGATAATTGAATCCATGGAAAGTGAAGACATCCCTGAGAGAATCAGGAGAAATACAAAATTTGCTGAAAGAATTTTTGGATTACCCATACCTATAGGTGGACATACATGAAGATACCACAATCCAGTTAGTGCTAGAGTTAAGAAGAAAATGTAGGTTCTTTTCCCCTTCTATTATATGTAGTAAGCTGCTTTTTATAGGCACCATTGTCTAAGATGCCTATTACTTAAACTCTTTTTTCAGTCTTTTCAATTTAGTATCATTATTATTATTATTAGTTGTTTTTTGGTGAGGCAATTAGGGATAAATGACTTGCCCAGAGTAAGATGGCTAGGAAATGTTAAGTGTCTGAGGCTGTATTTGAACTCAAATCCTCCTGACACCAGGGTTGATGTTCTACTTACTGCACGATCTAGCTATCCCTTTGGTGTTGTCTTAAAACAAAATTTGGAAAGGTAAGTTTTTCTGAGATCCTACCATTAAAATTTTTTTCTGATCTTTCTTGCCTTTTAAAATAATAAATGTATGGAATTCATTCGGTTTCAGTATAAAACACTTCTAAAGTGCTTTACACATCCCTTTATAAAATTTATCCCTCAAAATGTTAATCAAATATTACTAAAAAATGTACTTATCTCGTTGTATAGAGTATCTTGTATCCCTGATTTCTCAGAACAGAGTCATCTTTGTCAAAGGCAACCTATTATATGTAACTTTTAAATTTTCTTTGATTTTTTTTCTGATTCATTTAAAATTAAGGGAAAATGAGAAATCATATTTTTCATTTTTAAGTGAAAAACCTTTATTATACTTAACTTTTTGCAACATTCTTTGAAATATAAGAGAAACAGATTCCTCAGATACATAGCATCAGAATTTGCCTTGAGTCCAGTATAAAAATAAACAGAAGTGAGCTGACATACACTAATAGGCCTTGTAATGTGCCCTTCTTTCCAGTCTCCTGTGTAATAGAAAATGCACATGTAATGGAAATACTGCCATGATTAGTGTAGTTGGTGACATCTACACCTAGGGCAGAAACATTTCATTAGGAAGAAATGAAAAACAAGTAAGTTATCTCTGAAAGAGTGAAAAATCATCCCAATCTGTTTCTCCATTTCTTTTTTTGCTCCATCATTCTCTCTGCCTCCCTCTTTCTATCTCTCTGTGAGTTTGGGATTTGTTGTACTATGTCCTCCAGATTCTTAGGTCACCATTCTAGCTTGATCAAATTAAGATAGGAAAATTTAGTCAGATAAAATTCATTGCTATCCACAAGTGGGAGTAACTGATAGTGAAACAACATAGAAACAGTTAGGAAATGCTTTGTCTTTTGATTCATGTCACCCAAAATACACAATAAATACAATGGACATTTAATATATTGGAATAATCATATAAAGTCTGTGAAATTTGAAAGCAAATATTAGTTTTGAGGCTGTAATATGGAATCATCATTTACAATACTTTTATGTTCTAATTTCCTTATGATAATTAATGTTTTATTTTAGAGGCAGCATGGTAGGTTGAGAAAGTACAATGTAGAGAGAGCCTGGAAGACCCAGATTCAAAACCTATCATCAGTACCTATTATGTGCACACAGACAAGTCAGTTAAGCTTTCTGAGTCTCTAGTTGTTCATTTGCAGAATGGTGATAATAATTCTTACACTGTATAACTCACAGAATTATTGTAAGAATCAAACAATAAAATATATGTCAAATTTTTGTAACCATAAATCACTCCATAATTGTAAGTTGCTGGGTGTTTATTTTTCTGTATTATGAGACAATAGGATATTTAGCTTTGGGAGAAAAAAAAACTTGGCATAGTCAGAGTTGTGCTGGAGACATGTACTGGAGCCAACTGTGATTTGAAAGAGCTAATTATTAAATTTTCAATGTGAGCATTTACAGCTCAGATATCACCAATCATCCCAAATAAGAATCTGGTTTATTGTTCTGTTTATTACCTAGACTTAATAATGCAATTCAACTCAAAATTTACTTTCATACACTTTTTCCAGAAAGCCTAGTTGCTAAATACAATATACCTTTGTTTTCCCCTGTAAATACTACTTAAATGAAATAGATGTACAGTAAAAGCTTGATAACTAAAAGCTGAAGGAAGAGGAGGAGGATAATAACAACAATGATATAAAAAGTATACAAATACCTTTACATTCATTATTGCATTTGCATCTCACAACACTCCTGCCCATGGTGGATAGATGTCTGGCCTTGCAGATAGGAAGGTCTCTATTGAAGTCTTGCCTCTGACATATATTAGCCACATTACCAAAAGCAATTCACTGAATTTCTCGGCCAGCCCACCCAAATAACTCTTTTGGACTATAGATCTGAGAGAACCTGCAGATCTACATCACTGGAGGCACCACCACTGGAAGTATCCATGTCAAGGAGTTTCCAACATGATGAACTCATAGATCAGGACACAGCTATATTCTTCTTGCCTCCTTTCCCCAAAAAGCTTTGTATCAGAAAACATTAATAAACAAGCAGAATGAGCTAGTAGAATGACTTGGGACTCAGGGTATACATGTTGTTCCCAAGTCTGTTACTAATTGGTTGTGTGGCTTGGATTATTGTTCAGTCATTTCATGAATAAAATGACTTATTTTTTGTGACTCCATTTCAGGTTTTCTTGGCAAAGATACTGATGTGGTTTGTCATTTCCTTCTCCAGCTCATTTTACAGATAAGGAAACTGAGGTAAACAGACTTAAGTAACTTGCCTAGGGTTACATAGCTGCTAAGTGTATAGGATGAATTTGAATTCGGGTCTTCTTGACTCCAGGATCAGCATTCTATCCACAATCCATCCTTGTTGCCTTGGCTTTGGATAAGTAGTTTCAGGTCTTTGGACATCATTCTGCTCATGTGTACAGTCAATGGATTAGATTAACTGATCACTAAGGCCCTTCCACATAATGAATATTGTCATTCTAGAGATATGACATCTCTGCTCATTTATAAATCCATAAATTATGTAGAAAGTATGTGTTTATGGCATTTATGTAGCGTAACAGAGTTGACCATTTCAGACAGGCACAAATTTAGTGAGGAATGCTTTTGCTGCAAAGACATGAGTTTCCTATAAAGGTCTTCATTTGGTGAAGAGGCAAAGAGAAAGGGCTAGACTGAAGGAAAACTGCAAAGCAAACAAAATTTGTCTTTGGTCCCCCCATTATCCATTACATTGTTTTCTCCTTTTTAGAGTATCGTTCCACTTCTGTCCCCCATTTTCAAGAATCCAGTCTCTTTGTGTTCTTTCTCTTTTTCTCCAATAAAAGTTTCCACATTATGTGTTAGCCTACATTTAAATTAATTATTGCAGCTCAGGGTTGTGTTCTTTAAATTGTATTTTCATACATTTTCCCTCAGAAAGTCTAGTTAAACATTTACCAATATACCCTGATTTTCCTTTGAAAACATTGCTTAAGCAAAACAGATGTACAGTTAAGGCTCAGAGGATGAAGTCATTCCTTGACTGGAGACTGATAACTATAGGCTGATGAGGAGAAGAAAGAGGATAATGAGAATGAGACTGAGGATGACAAAATAATAATATTAAAGGTATTCTGCAAAGTCCTTTACATTCATTATTGCATTTGAGTCTCACAATACTCCTGGGCATGGTTGATAAAAGTTATAATTCATGAATAAAATGATTTATCTACTGTTAAAGACATTAAGACAATGAATTAGGTATTTTGAGTGGCAGAGAACCTATTCATTCTTTTGTGCATTTGTCTAAAAGATATTTATTTTTTTTTAATTTTATTTTATTTGCATAACATATGTGTGGGTAATTCTTCAACAATAACCCTTACATAGCTTTCCGTTACAAATTTTTCCCCCCAACTCCCCACCCCTCCCCTAGATGGCAGGATATCCACTACATGTTAATCATGTTAAAATATTGGCAAATCGAATATATGTATACATATTTCCAAACTTATCATTGTTGTGCAAGAAAAATCTTATCTACACAAACGATATATCAGATAAAGGAAACACAATGTAAGCAAACATCAATCAAGGAGTATGAGAATGTTATGTTGTGGTCCACATTTTGCATCCCTCTCTCTGGGTGTATATGGCTTTCTTCAGTGAACAATTGGAGGTGGTTTGAAACATTTCATTGTTGAAGAGAGCCATGTCCATCAGAATTGATCGTCATATAATATTGTTGTTGCCGTGTATAATGATCTCCTGGTTCTGCTCATTTCACTCAGCATCAGTTCATGTAAGTCTCTCCAGGCCTCTCTGAAATCATCTTGCTGGTCATTTCTTACAGAACAATAATATTCCATAACATTCATATACCATAATTTATTCAGCCATTCTCCAATTGAAGGGCATCTATTCAATTTCCAGTTTCTAGCCACTACAAAAAGGGCTGCCACAAACATTCTTGCACATGTGGGGCCTTTTCCTTCCTTTATGATTTTTTTGGGATATAAGCCCAATAGAAATGCTGCTGGGTCAAAGGGTATGCACAGTTTGATAACTTTTTGAGCATAGCTCCAAATTGTTCTCCAGAATGGCTGTATCCGTTCACAGCTCCACCAACAATGCATCAGTGTCCCAGCCCTCCCACAACCCCTCCAACATTCATCATTAACTTTTCCTGTCATTTTAGCCAATCTGACAGGTGTGAAGTGGTATCTCAGGGTTGTCTTGATTTGCATTTCTCTGATCACCAGTGATTTGGAGCACCTTTTCATATGACTATAAATAGTTTTAATTTCATCCTCTGAAAATTGTCTGTTCATATCCTTTGACCATTTATTGATTGGAGAATGGCTTGAATTTTTATAAATATGAGACAATTCTCTATATATTTTAGAGATGAGACCTTTATCAGAACCCTTAAATGTAAAGATGATTTCCCAATTTATTGCTTCCCTCCTAATCTTGTCTGCATTGATTTTGTTTGTACAAAGGTTATTCTTTTTTTTGAAAATTAAAAAGCTTTAATAAAAAAAATAAAAATAAAACATTTTTAAAAAATTCAATTGGCTCTCTGGAAAAAAAATACCCAAACTACAGGTCATACTTGTAAATTTTATCTAATTTTTCTACACAATTTTAAAACAACAAAGCAATAGATCTAGCCCTGATTTGTAACATTCATTTCTGAAGTATAAATGCTCACAGTGATAATTTCACAATTGGCTCCCCATCATCAACACCCTCCTGCACATCTCATCATGGGTAGACCTTGGCAGTCTTCTTGGTTTTGTTGGCCCAACTCTTCCTGATTTGAATAGAAGTCTTATGTTTTAACCCAGGTGTTGTTTGACTTTTATTCTCTTTTTTTTATTAAAAGCTTTTTATTTACATATGAGTGATTTTTCTACATTGACCTTTGCAAAAACTTTTTTTCCCCAAGCTTTTCCCC
>JAJPUD010000355.1:329982-357855 GCA_023553655.1 Myrmecobius fasciatus
ATAGGTGCTTCATTTATGGAAGTTTTGTTATGTGCTAGAAAATAATGATATCATACCTATAAAATGGGAGAACTGGGTGAGATAGCTCAAAGGGCTCCAATTCTAAAAGTCCATAAAGTTGATGTTGATGTGAAAAATAAAGTATTTTTGCCATGCCAACATTTTGACCATAAGGCCATTTTTCTTAGGAAAAGAGTGATTCAGAAGCTCTGTGAGTTTCTCTTCCAATTTAGAATTCATCAGTAGCCTAGAAGGAGAAATCAGTTTTTCTTAAGTGATTTCAACCCTGGGCTAACAGTGCCCTAGTTTTAAAAGATTAGCACTATTATAAATATCATGGGATTTAGAGCTTAAGGGATCTTAGAACTCATCTAGGCCAACCACAATCATTTTTCAGAAAAAGCAACTAAGCCCTAAAGAGATCAAGTGACCTGGCCATGACCACATTTTGGCCCATGGCCATGGTGGCAGGGTTGTTTAGAATAGTGTATGCTTGTAAGGCTATTTGGTCTATCTAGGGTATGGATAATACTAAACTGTTCCCATTTGATAGTCAACAGTTGCTCAGCATATCAGCTATTCATGAACTTTTTTTTTTTTACTAGTAATGATTTAATAATCAATCCACATGAGAAAAAAAAGTCTGAAATAGTTAATATTTTTACAGAAGTGGTAATTTGTTATGTTACAATGCATAGCTAGAAATATCTGAGAGTTGCCAAGTAAGGGGCCTAAAAGAAATTTATTTTAATGAATAAATATCATTGAAATAAACATTGTTTGCAAGCAAATAGTTGTACCAAGCTTCTAGGAATCTTAAAAACATTTGTTCTCTTAAATAGAATTAGCAATTACTCCACTCTGCCTCCCTACAAAACAATCTTATTTATACTATTAATTTCCTCATTAAGTCAAAACCTGTACAATATTGTTGTAAGTGAGGTTCTGTGGTTTTAAGTGATGATCTGGGAGCAAATCTATTTGTAAATGACTCCTGTCCTTTTTTTATTTCACTTGCAAAGTAATTAAGCATTTTTTTTTTTTTTTGCTGAGGCAATTGGGGTTAAGTGACTTGCCCAAGATCACACAGTTAGGAAGTGTCTGAGACCAGATTTGAACCCAGGTCCTTCTGACTTCAGGGCTGGTGCTCTATCCACTGTGCCACCTAGCTGCCCCAAGTAAGTATATTTTTAAATGATGAGTTGACTTGAATGACTTTTAGGCTGTTAAAGTTAATTTTGCTATATTGAGAAGGGGGCAATGCAGGGGTTCCATGTGCCTTATGCTTTTTAAAAATGTATTATTTATTTTTAACATTGTTTTCAAAATTTTTCAGTCGCAAACTTTTCTCTCCCTCTAGCCCCTTTCCCACCCATTGAGAACACAAGCAATATGTTATCAATTATACATCTAAAATTATGTAAAACATATTTCCATATTAACTATGTTGTTAAAAAACTAAGGAAAATAAAGTTAAAAAATAGACTTTAATTTTCATTCAGAGTTCATCATTTTTTCTCTAGGTTTGGATAGCATTTTTTCATCATGAGTCCTTTGGAATTCTTATGTATCATTTTATTGATCAAAGTAGCTGTCTTACAGTTGATCATTAATGCAATATTGCTATTACTATGAATGGTGATCACCTGGTTTCTTATGTCACTCTATATCATTTCATATAAATATTACCAGATTTTTCTGAAATCATCATGTTCATCATTTCTTATAGTAAATAATATTGCATCACAATAATATATCACAATTTTCCAGTTAATGAGTATCTCCTAAACTTAGGATTCTTTGCTACCAAAGAAAAAGAAAGAAAGAAAAAAAGAGCTGCTATAAAGATTTTTGCATATGTGAGTTCTTTTTCCCCCTTTGATTCCTGTGGGTTCCCTAGTAGTGATATTTCTGAGTCAATGGGAACATGCAGTTTGGTAGTCCTTTGGGTATAATTCCATACTTGTTTTAATTTTGTTCTTTACTGTGTTTGGAAATTACTTTATTTTCTATATCTCTCCTCATTACTATCTTTTTTACTTTCCCTGTTCCTTGATATTCTTTTTTGATAGATTTGAAAATTATGCCTTTACAGATATAATCTTTCTCCCTGCCCCCCTTTAAATCAATTTAACAAAAAACAGTTATTAAATACTTACCTTATTAAAAAACCATTATACCAGGTGCTATGGAAAGTGAAAATAGATACGACAGTCTCAGCTCTCACGGAAATCACATGGAAATAAGACAATACATATATAAGTACATATGCTCTAACATTTAAAATTCATTTAGGTCTGTGATCTAAGCCATATGGTAGCTTCCTCCATCAAAAACTGACTATCCTGTGCACCTTTTATACATGGATGAAAAATATAAGATGAAGATAACAACGCATAAGTATTAAGGAGAAAGAGATGACTATGATGTGAGTTGATCCAAAAAAATTTCAGAAAGGAATTGATATTTGAATAATGCACCATGCATGACTAAATTAACTAGTATCTATTAATTAAAAGCACCTAGCATGTTGCTTTTCAAATGGTAGTTGCTTAATGAAAGGTTGTTGAATAAAAAAAGCATTAGATTAGAACAGTATTGAAGGAATAGGAGATAGAAGAAAGTTGAGAGAACGAAACACTCATAAATTTGGGAAAAGAATGATGATTGCTTGATATTCATGTGTAGACAAATGGTTTAGGACAAAAGTGCTAAATATGCAGTTTACATGTAACCTAAACACTCCCAAATATGACCCAAATTAGATTAAAATGTAATTAGGAAATAGTTAATAAAATAAAAAATATACAATATTATATTTTAAAAACTAGTTAATATGCAGTTTGCAGGGATCCTTGTGAATAGATTAGTGATTACCCATTTTCATTTAACTTGACACCACTAATTTAGAGGATATCAAAGGTTATTCATCACATTTTGTTAGAATATTAAATTTGGAATGAGATAATCTGTGCTGAATCTCAGTTTTGCCATTAACAACCTATATGATCTTGGATAAGTCATTTGATCTCTGTCTTAGATTTCCCATCTCTAAAAATAAGTGGTTTGATTGAATCATCTCTAAATTCCCTTTCTAATCTAAGTTGTTTGATTCTGTGATTTTTGCATCAAAAAAAAATTGGATGATATTATCTCTAAGATTTCCCCATTCTTTTCATTTTATTTTATTTTATTTTTGGTTTTGCCAAGTTTTGAAGAGCTTTATTTTTTTTTTCTTTTTCTAATGGTTTTTTTTCAATTACATGTGAAAATAGTTTTCAACATTTATTTGTGTAGATATTGAGTTTCAATTTTTTGTGTCTCCCTATTCCCCAAGACAGTGGGCAATCTGACATAGGTTTACGTGTACAATCATATTAAGCATATTTCCATTTTAGTTTTGTTAGGAAAGAAAAATCAGAACAAAGGGGAAAAATCACAAGAAAGAAAACAAAAAAAAGGGTGAAAATAGTTTGCTTTGATCTGTATTCAGTCTCCATAGTTCTCTCTCTGGATACAAATGGCTTTTGTTCTTCCAACTCTATTGGAATTGTCTTGGATCGCTGTATTGCTGAGAAGAGTCAAGTCTATCATAGTTAATCATCACTCAGTCTTGTATACAATGTCCTTCTGATTTTGTTCAATTCATTCAGCAGCTAAGATCCTTTCCTATGAGAGGATGTTTTGGCTTTAAAGCCAAAGAAAGCGAGAACTTTAAGAAAAATGTACCCAAAAGTATCAAAATTGCAGAAAAAATAATAAAGATTGGGGGAAAATTACTGGATTTGTAGGTTAGGAGGTTACTAATGACTTAGAATTATTTCAGTAAAACCAATAAGCATTGTTTTGCTCTTCCTGACAGCTACAACAAAAGATTATTCAAACTTATAGATGAATTTTAATGAGACAATGATTCCATCCTTGTTTCTGCCATTACCCCTTCTTCCTTTCAATTAACACATCATAGAGTTTTTCTTACCTGCGCCAAGGGTGTCCAAAGTCAGAATACCTTTCATGACAAAACCAGTGCATTTACTATGTCCCAAAGAGATCCAAAAAAGGGAACGACCAATATGAACAAAAAATATTTAGCCAGAATTTTTTGTTTGGTGAAAGAACTGGGAAATTGAGCATGGGTGCTCATCAATCAGGGAATGTCTAAACAGATTTAAAGTACATTATCGTAATGGCATATTTTGAAATCAGGTTGCAGACTGAGACATGCTTTTGGACTGACAAATGTGTAGATTTGCTTAATTATGCTTACTTGCAACAAGAATCCTGTTCTTTCTTTCTTTGCAGAGAGAGGATTGAATAGGGATGGGGCATCCGAGAAGAGTTAATAATTTTATTGCTTAAAAAGAATAGGTCACTGAAACATTTAAAAAATGCCTATGAGATAATATAAGCTAAGGAAAAAATATGTTGAATTTATCATATACTTTTAAAAAGCATGCTGTAATGGAAATTTACAGTTGTACATTAAAAACAATAGTGAATTTAGAAATGATGTCTTTTTCCTTGACAAATGATTTCTTTCTATATAAGAGGAAGGAAAGATAGAGCACCAGCCCTGGACCTGAGTTCAAATATAGCATCAGACACTAGCTGAGCAAATCACTTAACTCTGACTGCTAGGAAGGAAGCAAGGAAGGAAGGAAGGAAGGAAAAAAAGAAGGAAGGAAGGAAGGAAAGAAGGAGTGAGGCATGAAGGGAGAAAGAGAGAGAAGGAGGAGGGAGGAAGGGAGAGGGGAAAAAAATAACTGGGACTTTAGAGTTTACAGTAAGGTTAATTTTCCTTTTCTTCAAGTAAAAATTCCCCTTTCAAATCATGCTTATCTTCCATTATCATTGCTATCTCCCTGAATTTATTTAGTCTTTTACGATGTAATAGATGTAGTGATAGTATTTTATGATGAACTTGCAATCAGGCCTTGATTTGAATCCCATTTCAAGTACTCACAAACTGTGGCATCATTGATAATTCCCTTCAGAGAATTTAAATTCTCAGGCATTTAACTTTTCTTATCTATAAAATGGGATTAATAATATTTTTACTACTACAAATTTTATTGTGAGCAAAATGTGATTCAAACTCTAGATTTTTAGCGTGTGAGTTCTTAGTTCCTTGTTTTATGGAAGTTTAGTCTAGGGCAATCACATTGACATCAGTGCAAGAATATCCAGACCATCCTGGTGTCCTTTCCATTGGAAATCATGAATTTATCAAGTCATAGTAAAAAGGCTTTGAGTGATGAAATGGAGAGATAGCAATGGCTTTCAGAAACCACTCCTTGTTAACCCTGAACATGGCATGAGTTTGTATTCAATATATGTGTACTGGGAAAGTTTCCTGGAGTATCAGAAATATGAAACAATAGAAATGAAGAGACAAAATAATACTTTTTGCAAACCATCTGTTTTGGAATTGCTATTTGACCACATTTTCATTTGTCAAATATAGGGGGATTTTCACATGGGAGGAAAAGGAAAATCATCATCAATTAATCTTAGAGGTCTAACTGTACTTTATAATTTTATTTTTTTATTCATCCTCTCCTCCAACTTTTATCTCACTGTCTAACTTTCCAGGCCTTCTGTTTTGCTACTAATTTATCCAAAGTTTGTTTCCCCTCTTATTCAAGATGAATCATCTGGTGAGGGTACAAGATGTCTTCACCCAGATCTCTCTCTTTCTGGTTTCCAACTGTGTCTGTGACTGCCTTATCAGAATGCACCACCCACTCAATGGCAATAACATTACCCATATCATTGTTTCCTGCCACTTAAAAGGGTTATGGATAAAAATAATGAGTTTTAAGTTGATAAACACCCCAGGAAGAAACTGGTTAGCAAAACACCTTTCTTTCAGTCAAATCTCCCAGTTTTCATCCTACCAGAAGAAACAAGTATTATGTAAATCCCCCTGGAAATAGCCTAATGTTCCTACTTTATTTTAATGTTTCATTTGAGTTGTTAGGTAAGGCCTTTCTCTCTTTCCTGACATAAACTCCCAAGAGAATTAACCAGATTATCTGTCTCTGACATTTGAAAAGTATAGCTAATGCACCTTATTACAGGCTTCTTTTTGGTAACCCCAGAAAGGAAGACGGTGGGAGGAATAGATTAACTGCCACGTTCCTGTGAAAATTGGTGGTGGGTTTCTGTTTTCACATATTTTCAGGAAGTTTCAGCAAAGGGCTCCTTTAATCCTTAAAGGTTAATGTGTTTCTTGGGAGTGTTTATGTGTTTCTCTCTGTGTATATGTGTGTATGTGCATAGTTCTCCATTAAAGTATAGGGAGACATTCTCATTTTCTTGAGGGAAAAATCAATTTGATGTGTGTTCCCTCTTTCGTGTACATTTCCTTAAAGCTGTTTTCTTTGTTTTATGTTATTATGAAAAACTTCCTGAAAAATGGGATGCATTTACTTCATCTCAATATAGTTAGTATAATACTTTGATAGTTCCATGAACAGATCAATGTGAATTCTTTCTTCTTATTCAGATCACAGTGCATGGATGTCTTTTCAACCCATACAATATTTGTCTATCTCCTTCTACAAAATCAACACAGTACTTGAGTCCTTCCTCTAATTCTCTTGTCAAACAGTGGACCCTATTTTAGTATTATTTGCCTTTGGCATGATTAATGCTTTATCATTGAGCATCTTTGTCTTGCTGACTTAGCTGACCTTTTTCTTTACAACATCTACTTAAATTTTAGTGCTTGTCTTTTTAATAAACATTGTTTTTAAATATAGAAAATGATTCTTCACTGAAGTCTTTCTCTTCCCCTTCCAATTCTTGTTGTCATTTCTATCCCTTTGTGACTACTTTTGAGGTTTTCTTTGCATAAATACTAGAGTGGTTTGCCATTTTTTCTCTGGCTCATTTCATAGATAAGGGAACTGAAGCAAACAGGATTAAGTGACTTGCCCAGGGTCATTCAGCTAGTGAGGCCAGATTTGAACTCAGGGAGATGGGTCTTCCTAACTTCAAAGCTAACTCTATATTTAGTGAGCTACCTAGTTACAGCCTATTTATAATTATTGTGAATTTATCCATTTGTCCTTTAAAAAATAATAATTTAGTAACATTTAATCATAATAACTATAAATGTATTAATAGTTTAATGTTCTCTCACAAGGAAAAACATGACACTAATGTTATCTCAAGTCAACTATATCACCAGCAACTATTTACTGAATCTGAATGTTATGTATATGGAATTATGCTAGTCTGTAGAGCTACAAAGGGAAATGAAATGGTCTGATCTTTAGGCATTTAGAGATTAGTTGGAGAAATACAGCATCTACTACATAAAGGAGTAAATGCAAATTTCTTAACAAAGTCTTCAGAATTCAAAAGTCTTGTTCCATCTTACTTTTCCAGCCCTGTTATCATATTCCTCTTCGTGCAGACTTTGTTCACTCTAACTTGACTATTTTGTTGTTCATTCATCCAGCTGTATCTGACTCTTCATTACCCCACAGACCATACTGTCCATGAGCTTTTCATGGCAAAGATACTGGAGTAGTTTACCATTTCACACTTCCTTCTTAAATGAATTAAGGCAAACAGAGATTCAATGACCTGTCCAGAGACACAGCTAATAAGTGTGTGAGATGAGATTTGAAGGCAGTTCTTCCTGACTCCAGAGCCAGGTATCTATCCAGAGAACCATCCAGCTGCCTCTTTGACTACTTAACTGTTCCCAAAACTTGCTTTCTAGTCTTTCATCTCTATATCTTCCTGTGGCCTTCTTGATGCACTGAAATCACTTTTCCTATAACTCTGTCTTTCTTATAGGTCCAATTCAGGTTTTATGGTCCAGGAAAGCATCCCAATTGCCAACAGAAATAAAGGATTTTTTCCTTCTTTCAGTTCTATAGTAGCACTCTACCTTTACCTCTCACTAAATCCTGATTCATATATTTTTTGTGTGCATGAAATCATCCACGATTCTTAGAGATTGTAAGATATTGAAGGCAAGAATAGGAATTTTTATCTTATCCTCCCCAGCACAGTTCCTTGAACAAAGTAAGCACTTAATTAGGGTTTGTAAATTAAAATGAATACAAAGATAGACTTAGTGACTACCAAAAGAAATTGAGTGGAATGAGCCTAAAAATTTACACTGAATTTGGGTTGTTTATGGAAAAAAAAAATCTCTGCATACACAGTGAAGGCTCATTTATGTGTTAAGTGTAAATGAAAATTTCTTCCACAGACATCAAGTTGCATTCAATTTTGAGTAAATCTAGAATTGTTCTCTGGCAGAATGCTAAGCAATTGGCCACCAAATATGCAGATTTTGTTCACTGTGAGCCACTGTAGCTTAAGGCATTGTCATAACAAAGGAAGTCAACTAGTTAGTAGCCATATAATATACACAAGACTTAATAAGTCACTTGTCAATTCATGCATCAATGTCCATTGCCTCATGGATCTGTGCCAGACAAACTACAATGCTCTCAAATTCCTTTGATTTCTTTCAGAAATGGCAAAAAGTTCCCTTAATTAATTTCCATTTCACAAAGGATTTTATGCAGTAGACTATTCTTGGAAGTCAGACTTGTAGGAGTTTGAATTATTAACCCTTGAGATTTCCTAATAACAATCAAATCCTTATTAATATGTCTCTTCAGACATAGGTTTTGTAGAAAAGCCATTCAAGATATAAAATATGTACTGTATTTCCTGTCCTAATCTTAGCTGTCCAGTCACCTGGAGCGTACCTTTAATTAGGATTAGGGTTCAGTTGTTCACAGAACTTCATTTCATAATATAGTTTCCCTTTATGTAAAGTGCCTTTGAAATTGAACGTTTTCAAAGGAAATAAACGCTGCTGATAGATGGAACAGGCAATAAAAGCATCGTCTGAAAATTTATTAATGTAACTCTGCAGAGCTTTTCAATATGGAAGATAGCCTGCAATATTTAAGGAGCATTTTGAGTGAAGAATAATGTGCAGTAGATTTAGATTGATAGGCCTGTGGTCATGGGTTCATATTAGAGAAATAAAGAAAACACTTTTTTTTTCCCTCTTATCCATCAAACACATTTAATCTAGGAGATTTTACTGTATGTTTAGTTCACTTTGTAAGTCAAATCCAGAGATGAAAAAGGGGAGTTTTATATGTTTTGCCTGACAGTAGTAATGTTAGACTCTGAACAAATTGGGATGTTCTTTTAAAATCCTCTGATTTATCGAACTCTTCTTTTTCCCCCTTCAAAATTTAGTATGCTACTGCTGAACAAAAGCTGCCAGCTATCCTTGCAAACGTTGTTATGGTATTTGCTGAAGTGCTATCTAAAGTGACAATATATTCTGTACACCCTCCCCACTACTGGAAAACAAATGAGTAAATAAATCATGGAAGCAGCCAATGCCCAGTCAGTGACTGTCAGGCAGTATAGAGGCCTATAAGTTCACATTTAGCTTAGATTTTTCTATGTCTTTCCATTGTGAATTAATTCAGTTATTGGTAACAAGGTAAGTAGTAGTGGTTTCTTAAGTCCATTTCAATGAGAGCTGTCAGGATGTAGCATTGATTTCTCTGCCCTTCCCCAACAAAAAAAACAGCTTGGTAGAAGAAAAGTCTATCAGATTTTGGAGAAATGTTCCCAGTGTGCATAATTCATTGCTTGATGAAGTTCAGATATTTCTAAATAGAATTCATCATTAAGATCAGAACTATTTATTCAAAAGGGGAGAGAAAGACAGACAGAAAGAGAGACAAAGAGAGACAAGGAGAGAGACAGAGACAAAAAGATATTCAGATAGAGGACAAACAGAGAATCAGAAACAGAGAGACAGACAGAGGAGACACAGAGAGAAAGAGAGAGAAAGAGACAGAGAGAGAGAGAGAGAGAGAGAGAGAAAGGAGAGACAGAGAGATTGAGAGATTTGCTATATTCTACAATAATAAAAACCTTAGCTAATCATTAGTACTGCTATCATCCAAGGTATGTCCTAAGTGATGTACCTCAATTTTCATGTGCTTTCTTCTTATAAAATGTTCGTTAGGTTTGACATCAGGCTCAAGAATCAAAATACTTGGAATTGTACTTCAACCTTTGTAGTCGACTTTCGTCATTGGGCAAATTATTCAGATTACTTCATTTCACTATCTATAGAATAAAATAACTAGCATCACAACCCCTTTTGTACAGATTGCTAATACAACATTTCACCATAGAAAAACTGATAGATTTGGTATCAAAGTATTAGAGATTTTTTGCCAATTGCAGTCTGTGTGAACTTTGACAAGTTACTTAACCATTTTGGGCTCAAATTTATTCATCATTATTAACTGGTATGAGGACTTCTCAGATCCCTCAACAGTAAAACTTTGAATCTATCATCAAAACAGAATTAGATAAATAATGAAAGGAGGAAATGGAATATTAGCTATGTCTCCACTACTTGCATTTCTCTGTTCACACCCAGGACTGTCACCAAAGAAAATCAGATCCCATTTAGAATTTGGTCTCTATGATGGGTTTTGATTTTTTTTTCAAAGCAAATAGATTCAGAGGCTGAATGTGGGAAGTAATATTTTTGTGATAAGATTACTAGATAGTAGGTCAAGTAACTTGATTTCTACTCCTACTTCTGTCAATTACTTGTGCCATCTTGGACAAGCCAATTATTCTTTTAGAAACTTATTTTCCTCACCTATAAAATGAGCTAGGGGTGTGGAAAAGCTATGTGTATTAGATGACCTATAAGGTATGCCTTCAGCAATAACATGCTGTCATTCTGTGATTTAGGTAAACTCATGTGCATAACATCCAATGAATATTTAGAAAGTCCTTTGTTTAACTTGTGCTTAATTCTATTGCTTTTAGATATTTCAGACAGAAAAATGACAGTTGTAAAATGAAGGGTTAGATTAAATATCTTCAGAGGTCAAATTCAACTCTAAAATTATATGAGTCTCTTGATAATACAGAGTGAGGGAGAAGAGATTTAATGAGGAGAAATAAAGTTAGGCTTTGGGGAAAAGAGACAGGAACATTAAATATAGGATTAGCATCTCCTGGAACAAAAGATGCCACCAAGGAATTTTATCAAGAGTTGAGCTAGTCTCATGGAGAAGGTAAAACAAAAGAGGGACATCCAGAGTGCTCCACCAGTACTCTGATATGTCAAAGAAAGCAAGGAAAGCCTCCATCTCAGGATATTGGGTGAAACTTCTATTCTCTTCCATGGCATTTATAGGAGAATGTGGAGAAGAATTATCCATTTTGGACATATGGATGGATGTTGATTTTTATCATTGGACAGAACTTTAAAATTGATTATTTCATAGATTCATCTGAGACAGTCATTCAATCAACAAACAATTATTAAATACTTCCTCTATAGAAGCTACATGCCACTGTGTCCTAGTTGCATAGACTAGCTATGTTAGAGCAAAATAACTTTTTGTTAGCCATTCAATGACTTATAAGTGCCTCATTTTGTCCCAACATTAAATATGAGCTAAGAGGATTTGGCATTGTGACTGTTCCTAACATCTTGACTCAGTAGTGGGTTTTTCCTAACTGTTGACCTTCAAGCAAAAATTGCATGTCCATTTGTCACGTATGTTGTAGCAGAAATTCTCTCATGGGAAGAATTGGATTGGTCGCTGAAGTATCTTCCAACTCCAAATTCTATCCGAACTCCTGTTTGTATCATTCTGAGATATTTTATCACCTTGATAACTTAGCCTGGAAAACAGGTGGTCCTAACACAAGTAAAATGACTTTGAGTGACACATAGGAGTGATGCTATACTCTACATGGGTACAATGAATACTGCCTGGTTATCTATCAGGAAATGTGCTGAGTGACCCAAGGTTCCCCATCTCTCTGTCAACTGTTGTCACTGAACTGTTATAAACTACTGCTGCCTGTTGATTGTTGCCTCTTTACATAGGCTTGATGATTTCAGGGTACTTGAGAAGAAAAGATGAGCACCAACTCTACTGCCATTAGTAAATGAATCATCCTCCAACTTACCACTTGAGAGAAACTCATGGCTTTGATGTTTGCATTATATACTGACAAGAAAAAACTAAACAAAACAAACAAAAAACAAAAAACAAAAAAAACATCCATTTAAACCTTGGATGCTAACTGAGCTCCTAAATCCTTAGTTTCCTGAATGCAGGCTGATATTTGTTGAGGCAAACAAACTTATGCTCTGAACAACATATGAAATATGAAGGGAATGAAAGTTATCAGTGCACTGGCTTTACTTTTACTCAATTATCTGCTGATTAAATTACATAACTATGAAACTAGGTCACTTTTAGAATCAACTCACACTTGAACACTTAGAAAGAACCAGAGCAAACCTGACTTCATTTTTGTGATATTTTTTTCCTCTTAGCAGTATATGCTTAGCATATGTTTTACATGGAATTAATCATGTATTTCTGGTTATATATTTGTGAGAGTGCATACCTACTATCTAGGTGATTAATTATCATAGGAACTAAAATTGTGATTTAGTTTCTGATTGAAGTATAACCTAAGTGATTAGATAGAATATATTGGAATTTTAAAAATAATCTTATCATGCTTATTGTGAATATATAAATATATGTGCACATAAATTCAACAATTATTTTTCCTAAAGTATAAATCATGATTTGCCTAGAGAGACTAGTCATATATTTTTTCACTCCATTTCCCCTTTTTCCCTCCTTTTTGTTTCTCTGTGCTCCTTCACTCACTCATTTATTTTATTTCTTTCTTGCCATCCCTTTCACACTAAACATATACTTAAAATTTTGCTTCTAACCACTATCCTTCATCCAGCCATTTGCCTCAAAAGGTGGGCAGAAGGACAAGAGGTTAAAAAGATTTGTAATCTCTCCATTTCTTTTCTTTATGGACTATTTAGGATGAAGCCTAAGGCAATGCATTCACAAAGTTTATGACTAGTTCTGGAACAGTATGAAACTATGTATTTCATATTACTTCCTGAATTTCCTAAAGTGAGGACATGGCAATAAGCCTTGTCTGTGTCTAATGGTTTTTAGATATGGCTGAAAATGACCACAGAGTATTATAATTTATAAATTGTCAAACTTTCTTCCTATGTTCTTGAGCTCACTCCTTCTCAATTCCTTTTCACAATTTCTTTTTCACATTCCCTTTCCTTTTGGCCAATAGTATGAAATGGTGGAAATATACCCCAATTTGAAGTCAGGAAGAAAATGACCACAGAATATTATAATTTATAAATTGTCAAACTTTCTTCCTATGTTCTTGAGCCTATTCCTTCTCAATCCCTGGGTGAGTTTTCTTTTTCACATCCCCCTTCCTTTTGACCAATAGTATGATGATATACCCCAATTTGAAGTCAGGAAGACCTCAGTTAGAATCCAACCTCTGACAATTCCTCAAGTCAAGTCACTAAAATTATATGGGTCTCAATTTCCTCATCTATAAAATGCATGCAAATTGGGGTATATTTGCATGCATCTAGACTCTCCTGACCATAAATCCATGATCCCATGATCTGAACTTATTCCTTTCCTTTTAATTTTAAATATACATGTTTCTCCTCTATTGGAAAAAAAAAAATCCTTCACTTGATCATACTGCTCTCTTTAAGTATCTTGTACTTTATCTCCTTTTCACATCTAAGCTTTAAAAATGATTTTCCATTTCTCCATCTTTTCTCACATTATTCTTAGCAATCGAGTTTCTATTCATATCACTAATTCTATTGAAATGGCATTCTGGAAAGTAATTAGTAATTTTCTTCTTGCCAAATTTTTTGTTCTTTTCTCTTCATACCCTTTGTTCTCAATGAAGCAGTTGGTATGCTTATTGATTCTCTCTGGCTTGCCTTCCATTGTAGTACACCATGCTGTTTCCACCTTCTAATGGGATGATACTACCTCCTTTGTTTCCTCTCTTGGATTTTTTTTCACACAGTTCCTAACTGTGAATATTCCTGAAAAATCATGGCTTAATCTCTTGAAAAACAAAACAAAGCAAAAACCTTAATATACTCTTTCCCCATATCTTATACTATTAACCATTATTCTCAGGGCTTCCTAGTCTATATCTTTAATCTGTCATGAAAATCTCTTCTGAAAATATCTATGGACATTTGTAGCCATTTTTATTTAGATGTGCTTATGTCATTCAACATACATGAATTCATTATCAGTATTTTCCCTTGCTTCTCTCCCCAGGTTCCAGAAAACCTTGCACTGTTCCAGACATTTGTCTCTATCATAAGCCATTCTGGCCACCCAAATTCAAAACCCAGGATTTATCTTTGATTTATTCAACCAATTAACACTTATTAGATACCCACTATGTTCCAGGTCCTGTGTTAGCGTATGAGGGTTCAGACACACACACAAATCAAACAGTCCCTATTCTGAGTCTTATTTTCTTTCCAATTGCATACCTCCATATTCAATCTACAATTATTGATCTTTTCCTTCAAAAGCTTCCTGCATTTTTCCTTTTTACTTCATAATTCCATGATCTTAGTCTAGGCTCTCATGACCTCATGCCTGGAATACTGCCCTATCCCATCTTCCTGAATATGGGTTCTTTCCTTTCCAATCCATTCTGCACACTCTATCTAGATTAATCTTCCTTAAATTAACAGTGCTTTCTTGGAAAATTACTTTCCTTCTCAGACCTTCAGGGGATTGCTACTTCATCAAATTTAAACTTCTTTGCTTGGACTTCAAATTCTCCTTAATCTAGCTCTGCTCAATATAGTCAGTGTTCTCAGTATTTCCATATATATATATATATATATATATATAATTTATATATATATATATATATGTATGTTTTTCAATCTAGTTGTATTGGCTTCCTCACTTCTAAAGACACAGTACTTTTTTCTGCTTCTATCTTTGCCTATGTTATTTTCTTGATATTACCTCACTCCCTTTAGTCTTTCAAAATCCTACCAATTTTTCAAAGATCTACACAAGTTTCATATCATCCATGAAATGATCTAAGTACTGGAGCCTTATTTGGAAATATGTTCAGTTGTGGGAACAATGGTTTAAGAAGGATATTATTAAACTGAAGACTGTCCAGATGAGGCAAATCAGGACTATAGATTGAGAACTGAAATTCAAGGACCTCAAATCCATTCCATATAAAGATTTCCTGGGAAAACTAGATGAGACTTATGAAAGCAGTCTCTGAATATTTGAAAGGCTGCATGTGGAGAAGGGAAGAGAGCTGATCTGTTTGACTCAAGTGTAAAACAAAGAAAAAGTAGTTAGAATTTGAAGAGTCAAATGTGGCCCAAAACCAGGAACATCTTCCTATTATTCCAATCTGTCAAACTAGGGCAGACTGCATCAAAAATTAACGTATTTCCTCCTTGTTGGAAATCTTTAAGCAGAAGATGGGAGACTAACAAGTGTTAGGTATTTTGTAGTTAGGGTTCTTTTTCAAGTGTAAGTGGACTAGAAAGCTTCTGAAATCCCTTTCAAATTTCACATCTCATGTTTCTTAGAAAAACAAATAAATAAGAAAATAAAGTGAAGAAATTATGTTTCAATCTGTGCTGAGTCCATCAGTTCTCTCTCTCTGGAAGGAGATAGCATTTTCACCCTAGGTCCTTTGGAATTGTCTTGGATGATTACCTTGATCAGAGTAGCCTAATCTTTCACAGTTGATCATGCTTACAATATCATTGTTACAATTTTCTCCTGTTGTGTTCATTTTATTTGTATTAGTTGATTCAAGACTTTTTTAGGTTTTTCTGAAACTATTTTGCTACTCATTTCTTGTAAAACAATAATATTTCATCACAATCATATACCAATTGATGGGCCTCCCCTCAGTTGTCCACTTCTTTACCAACACAAAAAGAGCTGTTGCACATATTTTTGTACTAATAGGTCCTTTTCCCCTTTTCTTTGATCTATTTGGAATATAAACCTATTAGTAGTATCTCAGCCCACCTGAAAAATGAGGAATGGAGAATTTTGAAGTACAATGAGAACATGGAAACTTTTGCATAGGAGTAGTTACACTGCTACCTCCCAAAGCTGTTAAGAAAAAAGCCCTTTGATATCATTAAAGTGGTCTATAAAAGGGATCTAACATTAATGTGGCTAGTGGGCAATAACTTCAGGCCCTGTAGCTAGAGACCCTGGGGTGTTTACAAAAGGCATGAGAAGTCATAATAGAATGGATATCTCTATGACTCTTTTCCTCTGGAAATTAGCAGTTCTCTTGAGGCTCCAGAGGACTGTCAGAGAAGGAATCACCCAGCAGAGATGGAAAACTGAATAACAACATTTTATGGCCACCCCAGGGCTATACTAGAAATGCTAGAGTGTTGAAAAAGCTCAAAAGTGGAGGTAGGGAGCAGAGTTCTGAACTGCTCTGCTGAGCTGAAGGAGCTAATTGGTTTCAGCCTTCACAGAAGCCTGAAATCACCATAGTCCCAATCTTTCATGATATTACATTTTCCCACAAATTAATTAAATGGTTGGTTGTCCACTGACTTTAATGATCCCACTATGAGGAGCTGGGCTGTTCAAAAATCAAAGCTTTGGTGCCGATTTTTTTTTATTATTATTATTTCCTTTACAGTTTAGTGCACAGCTCAAGGGTAAGCTTCAGTGTGTGGATAAAAGTGGATTAACTGCATGACACCACCTGAGGCTTTTGCCAACCAAGTCACTTCTCCAGCTGGGGAGCAGTCACCTACATTAAAAGGTGGTGACCCACAAGCTTGCCCTGTCAGGGGGGGGATCAAATGAGATATCTATTGTGTTTGCTAATAATGTAAGTGACATTGAAAATGTTCCCAGTCAAACCTGGCTTCTAGTTGACTAAAGACTGTTCAGACTGCAGAATGATATAAGGTCTTTATCTCTAGATTCTTGTTTACATTTTTTGTGGGAATTATGGAAAGTGATTATGCTTTATTAACTTCCTTATTATTGTATAAGGCATCATCATCCTCCCAGTCACTCAGGCTCTCAACTCAGTTTGTAATTCTGGACTCCTTACTCTTACTCATCACCACCACCCCCGCCCCCATATCTAATATTCTTTGTCAAATTTCCCCTTCACTCCTCTGTCTCAGTCATAACCTTGATGCAGGTTCTCATCACCTTATATTGGTACTGTCACATAATTCTTCTAGTTGGAATCTTTGCTTCAAACTTCTGCTCCCATAGTGCATATTGCCTTCAATTATTACAATGATCTTCCTAAATCCCATGTCTGATTTTGTCACTTCCCTACTCAATAACCTCCAATAGCTCTCTTTTACTTCAGGGATGAAATACAAAATTCTGTTTTCTTTTAACCCTTCACAACCTGCTCATTTCCTACCTTTCCTTCTTCTCACATTTTACTCCCTTCTGTCGTCTTATTTATCCTTCATTCTTGGAGAGGACCACGACATCGGGAGGTGATGCCATAACATGCAAGTAACTTGGATTTAGGTGAGGAAAGACTGGGCAAAACCTGTCTCACTTTCCCTTCCAGAGAGTCATGTGGATCCAGTGGCCAGGTATAGATCAGGAGGTCTGGAGATGGCCCGGGAGACAGTGGGAGATTGCATCTTACATACTCTGTATCCAGCAGTACTGATTTTCTCACTATTATGCCCACACAACGCTTCATTTTAGGAATTGGTGCCTCCTCTTTTGCTGACCTTCATTCCTATAATGCTCACCCTTTTCCTCTTTTTCTGGTCTGCCTGGCTTTATTCAGTATTTACATCAAATGTAACCATATTCTAGAGAACTTTTCTGCCCCCAATATCTCAGGACTATTGTCTTCCTTCTAAAATTGTACATTCAATTTATCCTGTATATATCTGGCTTACATGTCTCCCCATTGAACTATGAGCTCCTTGGAAGAACTTTTTGTCTTTCCTTCATTCCTCAGCACTTAACAGTGCTTGTCTCAAAACAAACACTTACTATTGACTTTATTGTTTTAGGAAAAACTATCTGAGGAAGAAAGGAAGCACAAAGAAACTTTGGAAGATCTACACATGGTGGTAGATGAGGATTCAAGGAGTGAAAGCAGCAGTATGGATGAGGGGAAAGAAAAGACCAAATTGCTATTAGAACGATTGAAAGCCTTAGAGGTAAGGATTAAAACTTCACATATTACCAAAAAAAAGGGACTATACTTCTTTTCTTTTTTTGGCTTTGAATTGCAGTGAGCTGTAAATCTTCCCTTTTGCATTCACATAGACTAATGTTATATACTATTTCCCAAAATGATTCATGTGTTGAAGGTGAGGAAAAGAAATCGAATTTTCCTGCAACTGAAAGGGTCTTTTTATATAAAAAAAATCACAACTTTAACAAAAAAAGCAGGTACTAATTAATTTTAATTCATTTAAAGACTTGTTAGATCATTACTACTTGGGCTAGAAAATGATGATGCTTTTGAAAATTTCAATTTGCTAAATTTCTAATTGCTAAATGCTTAGATTGTTAATGGTAACTGAAAGACTGACCCAAATTCTTGTTGTTGATAAAATTTGGGGGAGATCCTGTGAAATGTCTGTGTTAGATGTGCTAGCCCAGCTTTACTCTGTGAGGCATCTTAACAACAGCATGATAAAGCAGGAAGAAGGTAAAACTTAGAATCAGAGAAGTTGAGTCAAATTGCAAATTTTCTATTACCTATGTGACCAAGATAAGTCATTTGACCTTTCTGGGACTCAGTTTCTTCATCTATAAAATAAGGGTCTTTGGACTGCATGACCTCTCATCTCCTTTCAAGCTTAACATTGATGTTGTATTCTGCAGAATTAGATAGAAGTATTTTTGACTGGTTCTGTTCTAGTGCATTTCTTGGCTATGTATTAACCTCAGATGACCTTTCATTTTAAGTCAAAGGCTTAGATTTTGATATCCACTGTAAATACATCAAGATCTAATTGCTAACAAATTAAAAAAAAAGTTCAATTCCCTTGTATTCCTTTGCTGTGAAGATTAATATTATACTAAGTTGGCTTCTTTTTGGCAGCTTTCAATTTTCCCAAGCAGTTTATGGAAAGATCCTTTTAGAGAATCTTAAGCGAATACTTACAGCCTTAGCTTTTTTTCCCCATTCTGATTCTATTAGGTGCCTTCCCCAAATTTTCTTTCCAGTTTATCCACTTGGATATTTGTCACTCTCCTTTTAAATCAGTTTCATCTCTTCTGATCTTGTTAGATAAAATGACCAAAAATGTGTAAGTGGAAAAAAAAAACACTCTTGCTCCTAATCAGTCATCATAAAATGACTTGTGCATCGTAAATGTAAATGCAACTTAATCCCATTATGTTTGACTTTAAAACTGCTTGAGTTTCTGTGATTTGTGAAGTGACTAGTAAGTAAGGCTCTTTGAATAACTGCATCTGGGATATACAAAGACAAAAATTGTTATAAGTGCACTCTAGGAACTTACTTATAGAGGTGTTATGGCATAGTACAAGAGTAATAGACTTGCGAGTAAGGATAAACAGGATCATTGGTTAGTCACTTAAATTTTCTAAGTCTTCAGTTCCTTAAGTGTAAAATTGAGGCAATAATATCCATACTTCCTAAATCACAGGATGGTTGTGAAAATGAAATGTAATAATATATGTTCAGAACCACAAAAATATAGGACGTTATGATTGTTATTGTTTAAATGGAAGATATAACATATATAAGTGTCATACAAGACAGGATTGTAAGAATAAAAAGGAAAGATTAAGGTCATGTTCAAATGTGATAGTAGAGAATAGTAGACCTTTTATCCAGTTATGCTTGCCTTTTATTAAATAAATAAATATTATTTATATAATAAAAAATAAAATTATTTATTCCAATATTAATTTAGAACTGATTATAAATAGCTACTATATTTAAAAGATGATGTAAAAAGAATGATTTTAAATTTATACCATGATTTAAAATGTATTTCAGTATCTTACTAATTAGTTTTAACTGTTACCAGTCTCTGAGTAGTCTGATTTTACCTTTTCCCATGGTTAAATAGATTCAATCCTGGATTTTTTAACTTAAATCAAAAGCCTTTTCCTTATATACATAGTACTAGAACACAGGACCTCAAAGCATCTGGTTATCAAAAGCCCAGGCATATGCCTTCCCTCTAGCCTTTATTCTTTATCATTATTACAACCTACAATTCATTCTCCATAGGCTCTTAGTTAATGAGAGGGATGGTCTAATTTGTCCTTCCTAGCAATCCTTTTCAAGAGAGACAATAACACCATGTTCTCTTCTCCCCTGAATCTTTTCCCAAATTGTAGCAAAGCAAGAAGAGAATGAAAAGCGATATAGTAGCATACTGTTGCTAGTCTGTAATAAAACTCCATAATTGTCCTTTTCCAATTAGTATTTTCTATCAGGTTGCCTTTAAGTCACACAAAGCTCCCCTGGCTAGCAGGCATCTACCTGTTAGAAATTTACTGATTAATTTGCATCGTGTAGTTTCCTAGCAACTGTCACTGAGACAATTAGATTAAAAAACTGTTCTGTATTAAAAAGACTTTATGTTACAAAAATTCCAATATATATGGGATGTACTTTTAAAATATATCAAAGAGGTTTTTCAACAATGTAAAAGGTTTTTCAACAGATAAAGTGATTTCTCCATATCAGATGGGAGAACTTGTCTTCCTCAGTTTCAAAAATAGCAACTTCAGAAGCAGAAACTGGTTGTGTCTCTGAGTTTAGGGGATTATCCAAACTTAGACAAGGCAGCAAAAATATTTACCCGCAAAGACAAATGCCCCACTAACCACCTAAACCTACCTCTGGCATTCTAGGTAGCCTTGCTACTCTCTACCTTTGAAACTGAAATAAGTCAGTAAATCAGCAGGTATTGAGCTCTTACTGTCTTCCAGGAAAGATCCACTTTTGTAACATTTTTTAATGATAATTAATATGTTTGTGGTGTTTTGAAGTTATCAAAGTACTTGATCTTCATTATATGATTTGTTTTCTCAATAATCCTCTAAGGTAGATGCTATCCCTATTTTTCAGATGTTGATATTTATGGTAAAAGAGTTTAAGTGAGTTATTTAAGGTCACACAGCTAGTATCATAGATAGTACTTAAAACCAGGGCTTCCTCACTCAAACTTCAGTGCTCTTTTCAGTATGTTGCTCCCTACTCATGAGATTCAATTTCTTCTTCATTGTGGAATGGTGGTGGTGCTTCATTCTCAGAGGTTAGATCAGCAGAATGAGAGCTTACCATACTAGTAAAACTTCACTCCTAATTCATGAGAAGGTTGATTTTTTTCCTGCCTTACATTCTAATCAAGTATAGGAAAGCTTATGTAAGCAGTAGACCATTCCTTATCCTTAGGAGAGGAATTATTTGGACAAAAAAGAAAAATATAAAATGGCTCTTAGCCCTATGTGGCCCCTTCTTCTTTTGTGATGTAGGAAAGTAGGAAAGAAGGTCAGAAAAAACATGCTGAGGTAATCAGAGGTTTTAGACTTTGTAACCAGTAACTTAATAGGTGGTAGTAGGGTAAACATGAAGCTTTGGTCCAATAACCAGTAGGTGGACCAGTTACTGAAAGACCTGAGTCATATTAATAATGACTTAGTTATCATGAAGTAAGTCATAAAATAATAATAATCACTAGCTTTTAAATAATTTTAATGTTTGCAGAATTTTACATTGTCATCAAATTTATTTCTCCTACCAACCCTATGAAATAGGTGTTTCTCTTATCCCAATTTTTCAGATGAAAAAACTGAATCTGAGAAGCCTTAAGGGACCTAGTTGGAGTTATATAGACTATATATTTTGAAGTAGGATAAGAATGTATGAACTTCCTAACTTCATGTGTATTACTCTAGAAGGAAATTGGAGGTAAGTAAAAGAATGACTTTTTCTTGAAAGGATAGAAAAAAAAAATCAAACCAGTTTAAAAAAAAATTATCCAGACAATGAAAAGTTTTATTTCATGGGATTCTTAGTCATTTTATATTGATTGCAAAGCTAATGATGTAAAAAATATACATAAGGGAAAAATCTCAGCATTTGTTGAGTATGTTGGTATTGAGAAATTCTACAAAGAACTCCATAAACTCCTGTAAATTAAAACAACATATGCTCAATGATACAAGTGCAAAAGTGAGCATAGGAGAAGATGATGGAAAACATATTGGAAATATAATTCAGGGGCAACAAATGAAATCAAAAGTTTATGGACTAGACAGAATTTTCACTCATACTTCAGGAAGGATCAAGAGGTACTGGGCATAGCAAGCACTGAATAACATCACAGTGGAATGTATTATATTCTTACCACAAACAAATGGTTATGGATATGGTAGTAATTTCTAAATCAGTTATCCATATGTCATCAGACTACTATTAACTTGTTATACCAAGGAACAAAATACCAAGTTAGAAGGACGAAAATGAGAATATGCACAACTCAGTTCAGGACAATTCCAACCAAATCTATTTAAACTAGCTTTAAATATTAAAAAAATATATATAAATTAACTATATATAGTTTCTTTTTTCCATTGCATATTTTCCACCATTGGTATAAACTACAACTATTTTCTAAGGATGATTAAACTGTTATTAATTCATCCTTACAATGAAAAGAACAAAAGAACTTGGAATTAATAATACTAAAAACACCTTTGTGAAGCCATACTTAAGCTTTGGCAAGTGGTTGCTACAGGTTATACATTTAATTCACCCTTCAAAACTGGGAAATCTGCCTCTTTCAGAAAATACTGGATATCTTTGCCAAACAAGAAAATATAAGAGCCAAGGTCAGCATTTGTTAAAATAGAAACTTGTTTATAAAATGATATAGTGGTAGATTCTAAGTAGGTTTACCTAGCAAAACAGTAAAAAGAACTGCAAGGGAAAGTTCATAGAAAATTACTTGAGAGACTACTAAATGAAATTATTCTTGGTCTTTTAAGGATAAAACTAGAAAGAAAACAACAAAAAAATGAAAATAGACTAGATCTGTGATAATTTCTCTCACAAATGCTTTTCTCCATCAGTAACAATGGAGGCACCATATTTTTGCTTTAAATTAAGTTTCTGAAGTATTGTGTTATGTGAGGAAGTAGGAATGTCACTAAAGAAAGCAAATAGTAGATTGTGAACTCATTGAAGACAGGGACTATTTTCACTGTTCTTTGTATCCCCAGAGCTTAGAACAGTGTTCAGCATATTATAAGCTCTTAATAAATTCCTGTTTACTTGCTTGTTGACCTGAATAACAATTTTTAAAAATCAGATATGCCCAAAGAAGGTCAATGCTGGAGGCAAAATAATTTTGTGAGCATGTAGTTACTGATTATCAATTACTATATCTACCTTGATCAAACTATGTGAATGTATACCAACCTGGATCAAGAATTAAATAAGAAGAGAATCAGTGGATTCATTTTTATTGGGAAAATTGCAGTGATTTTGATTATCCTTAAGCTTCTCCCAGAAGTAAAGGCACACTTATCAGTGCCAGTACCATTCCAGATATGCTACAATGGATGCAAATCATATAATAACAGGATATCTTACAATTTTAAGTTATAGATAATTGATAAGATGTATGTTGGGTGTGAGTAGACAGATAACAACCCATCACTTAAAAAAGTTTATAAAGGTTATTATTTGACTAGAATATTAGGTCAGTCAGTTATTCAGTGAGACTTAAGGAAAACTCAGGTACTACACTGATATCTGCACAATTTCAAAAGATCTAGAGAAAGGTTCCTGCTACACTAAATGACCCTATGACTCCCTCTCATCATCATAATGGAGAATTTATTAAATGATATGGAAAAGAATTACATGGGATAAAGTGTAAATGGTCAATGATCTTAGTAGCATACTTACCAGCTATGTAACTTTCAACAAGTGATTTGACTTCTATAAAATGGAGACAATAATAGAACCTACCTCACAAAGTTGTTGTGAAAATCAGTCAGTATTATTTGCTATATGCCAGGCACTTAACACAGTGAAATCATAGTTTCATTGAAGTATCATAGAAGTATTGTTTTCTTTTGTCTTGAATTTTGAGTCTCACTACCTTATTTCTTTTAAGGATTCCCTATATTCCATGGTGAAATTTTAAAGCATGATGTATTTTAGAAGGATATTTCTTGCTATTTTGATTCAGAACTACTTCCTAACCACCCAGAAAGTCAAGGTCCCAAGTGACACTTTCTTTTCTGTGCTTCTGGGACACACCTGCTATTTCAGAGCTGTTAGCCTTTTGCCTCTAGAAAACAAGAAGTCATTTTCCATTTGAAACCCACTGAGAAATGCTATGTAAATTTCTGCCCTGTTTGGCTGACCCATTTTCTAGAATAGTAACTGAGGCACATAGGGCTAAGTATGTTTATCAGACTTCCATAGGGAGTTAGCTTCAGAGCCAGAATTAAATCCAGCAGGTCCTTCTATTTCCACACTGTTAGCTTGTCTGCTTAGCTTGTTGCTTTTCTTTTATTTTCAGTCAATAAAATAATTTGGTCAAATAAACATGCTAAATTAAATAGGGATTCTGTTATAGAATCCTGTGGTGGTTACTTATGACTTCCAAAATAACTTTTTAGTTAGGAGAACACTGTGAGAAATATGAGAAAACCTATAAATCCAATAGGAAACTGTACCTATTTCCAAGAAACTTTGATTAGGTCTCCTATTTTTTCCCAATTCTGGCTCTTTGCTATTGATGATGGGTCACTAAATTTGGATGCTATTTATAGGTTTCTAAATATCAGGGCAGCTGGGTAGCACAGTGGATAGAGTGCCTGGAGTCAAGAAGACTTTTTTTTTTTTTGAGTTCAAATCTTACCTTAGACACTTACCAACTGTGAGACCCTGGGTAAACCATTTAAACTTGTTTGCCTCAGTTTCCTCATCTGTAAAATGAGTAGCAAAAGGAAATAGCAAACCACTCTAGTATCTTTACCAAGAAAATCATAATGGCATCATGAAGAATCATGCACAACTAAAATGTTTGAACAATGAACAAAAATCAGCAAACCCAAAGATTCTTCTTAGTTCAAATGTTGTTGCAGTCATAGCTACTTACTTACTCTTTTCTGTCCTCCTAATTTATATAACTTCATTTAATAAATATATTATCTTTTATCAATTATGGCCAAATGCCAAAAAGGAAAAAATAAAACCCACAACCTTCCCAGTATGAGCCAGTATGAGCTAGAAGCTTGAGCATTAAAGGTCAGTGACTAGGTTACCACACTAGAATCAGATTTATGTAAAAGCTGGTTTAAAAAAATAAATGAATAAAAAACCACCAATGTTAGTGAATACCAGTACATCAAGAATTAATCTGCATAAATAGTCTAAGAAGCTATCAAAGAAGAAAAATGAACTACAGGGCCAACATTAATTGTGCCCAGAGATAATTAGAACAAAGTGCTGTTAATTGTGTGTTGGTTTAATGTTATGTATCTTTGGCCTTGTTTTTTCATGGAGGGTATAAATTTTGATGTCAGAGTGTGAAAGCTGGCTGGCTTATTAATCAAAAGGCCTCAGTTTGCTTAGTTACATGCAATTAGCTGTTGTGATCAAGCTTAATATTTCATGAATGTAATTAAAAAATAAAACCTCTTAGGATCATAGATTCAGAGTTTGCTTTCCTAATTTTACCTTGATTAAGGAAACCAAAGTCCCCAAAGGTGAAATAAATTTCCCCAAATCTCACAAGTAACAAGTGGCACAAGTGAAATTTGAACTTGGATTCTCCTTACTCCAAAGTTAGTATTCTTTTCACTAAATTTTAATGTAGATTTCCCTGGATTCAGAATAACTAGGGGATATACTAAATATCTTAGACAATTAAATTTTGTTCTGTGTGTCCTAAAAGCAGCATGATTGGAGACATTACACTAAATAAAAGAAAGCATTCTGCAAATTCAAAAAATTCTCATAATTGCAAACAGCAAACAAATAGCAGCCTAAAGAAATGATTCTAGATTGGGAACCCTTACACATCCCAGAAATTGTCTTCATCCTATTGCCTCCAAGTGCTGAATCAGTAACATGTTATACTTTTCCATTAGGTAACATGTAAGAAATCAACTTCTCTATGCTGATTTCCAGCAACATTCTGATGATGGTTTGATTCATTAGTATTCAAATCAGGGTGAAGCCCACTGACTTGTTACACTGGGACTGGGAAATGTACAGTTTTACCTTATATGCAATGCAGTGTGACTAGAGTGTCGTAATAGATCAGTGATTGTATGATGTGAAGAGGAAAAAACCTATAAGCAGAAGCTGCCATGAGTAGAAAGATAACTACAGTTTTAGTTCTAGTGATTGCTCTTCTGTGTAAACTATCCAAAATATTTCCTGTGGTTTTGTTTGTAAATGTCCCCTTCTAAGTGCAAATGTCTATTCTTGCTCAATAATATTAGCACTTTTCTAATTGGAACATACTAGTAATAGCATAATGAAAGTAAGCTAACTGTCCCTTTCTAAGGTTCATCAATTATTGTTATTCCACTGATGTTCAACTAACATACTAAAGCTAAGTCCTAGAAAGGAGATGCTAGTCTGCTTTTGAAGAAAATATTTATTGAGACCATCACATCAGCAATCTTGAAAGAAAATATCTAGTTTTTAATGCAACGTTTTTGCTCTGTTCTGCTCAAAAAGATAATTGCCTTTTTGTATTGTTTTATTTTTAGAAAGTACATAAGCCATATCAAGATAGGCAAAGTGAAGAAGAATTACCTGAGAAGTTAGATAAATAAAAATAACTAATTTATGGAACTTAAATGTCTTCTTCCTCAAGATTAGCGTCTTGCCCACTCTCCTATTATTTGGGTAATACCTTCAACATTTCATTTGTAGTCATAGCCACAGTTATTTCTTAGGAAAATGAAAATCATTCTTACTATGACATCATTACTGCTTTACTATTAAAGTGCCTGGGGCCAAAGTCAGATTGGTTTTAGTCATCTTGTAAAATACTGAGATAGTCATGAATCTATTTAGGAGAGATTGCATTTCACACAGCATAGTTGCACTCAGGGGAAGTAACAGTGTCAGCAACATCATCTTAAAACATGAAGGAAATTGTGTGTGTATGTGTGAATAGTGTACAGACCTTGCCAAATCCATTTCCTGTAAACCTCACACTTCTCTGGAATCTAAGCCAAATTGTTTTTTAAAAAATTCAATCAGAAAATCTTTTCATACTATTATAAAAAGACATAAATAAATAAGATTATAATCAAGATTTATTTACAAAATCTGTTTCCAATACATAACCTAAGACCTGCATATACCCATCAACTCTTCATTTAGGTGCCTGCATGAGTATCTCTGTTTAATGTATTAATACTGAGATGACTTCAATTCAATAAACATCTATTAAGTAACTATTTGGTATAAAAAAAAAAATAAGATGTCCTGAAAATAAAATGCCAAAAAAATCAATATTTCCTTTCACAATTTAAATTTTATTGGGAAGAAAGAGCAGATATAGAACCATATAATGTAATATGCAATAAGAAGATCAGAAATAACACCTGATCAAAACACTGAAATAAAATAACTTTGAAAGATAGAAATGAGAGAGTATATTTGGGCATGGACAAATATGGAGTTATACATTTTCATTCTGAGTCCTGGGAGAAACTAGCTCTGTATATATATTTACATATGTCTATATGTATATAAAGAGAAAGGGGAAAAGGGAAGAGAGAGACACAGAAAGACACACAGAGAGACACACACAGAGAAAAAAAGACAAAGAAACACAGACAGTGAGAAAAGAAAAGAAAAATAGTGGTAGTAGTGGTAGGAGTAGTAGTAGTAGTAGTAGTAGTAGTAGTAGTAGTAGTAGTAGTAGTAGTAGTAGTA
>JAJPUD010000355.1:357865-375125 GCA_023553655.1 Myrmecobius fasciatus
TAGTAGTAGTAGTAGTAGTAGTAGTAGTAGTAGTAGTAGTAGTAGTAAATAGTAATAGTAGTGGTGGGGATGGTGGGGGTTAGTTGTTTTGTTTCAGTCATTTTCAACTCTTCATGATTTGGGGTTTCTTGGAAAAGATATTGAAGTGGTGTGTTATTTCCTTCTCTAGCTAATTTTATAGATTAGGAAACTGAGGCTAATAAAGTGGCTTATCCAGGATCAGACAGCTAATATGTATTTGAGGTCATATTTGAACTCAAGAAGATGAATCTTCCCCAGGTCCAGCTTTCTATCTACTCTGCCACTGAGCTGTCATATTTAATGGCTACAATACAATATTTTGACTATCCTTCTCTTGCTCTTTACTGTCAACACATGACCAGCTCGTATATGTCCTCAGAAATGTATCTTATAGGGGGCAGCTAAGTGACACAGTGGATAGAGCACCAGCCCTGAAGTCAGGAGGACCTGAGTTCAAATCTGGCCTCAGACACTTAACACTTCCTAGCTGGGTGACCCTGCGCAAGTCACTTAACCCCAATTGCCTCAGCAAAAAGAAAAAAAAAAGAAATATATCTTATACCACTCTGCAGAAATAAGCAATCATGAATTATATACTTCAATTACCTGTTATTCAACCTTAACTTTCCTCTTTCTTTTGGGTCATCTACAATTTTAACTTTTTTGAAAGTATGATGTTCAGTGGTTCATAGATATATAGAATCATTTAGAAACTATTAATGTTTTTTAAAAGATGGAGAGGAGGGTTGGTGATAAGAAACAACTTGAAATCATTGACATTTCTGCACAGTTTTCCAAATATGACCCAGTCCTATCTTCTTAAAATATTCAATTATAGGGCCAGGTTACTGTCTATCTGTAGCTTCAGGCAAAGATATAAAGTGATAATATAATCTGTGAGCTTTTGCATTCTTTTGGAATTGTTACCTCTTTATGATATCCTCAGAAGATACCTAAGTATTCTTAACATTCTGTCTCTTCCAGCCTGTCTTGCTTCTGTGTGTAAGTCTTCAGATCCCGAAGTATCCTAATATTATCTATGACAAAAAAGAACATTAGGTTCAGATTCAGGGGATTTGGGTTAAACTCTGGGCCCTATTTCCTCAGATGATCTTAGGCAAGTTCCAGAACTTCTTTGCAATCAATACTCTTATCTGTAAAATGATGAAATTAGACTAGTTGATGTCTAAGCTCCCTTCCAGCTCAAAGTCTACATTCCCATTGCAAGGTACCTTTTAATTATGTCAGATGGAGATAGGGAAGAATAGATGAGGATAGGGATCCTCATTACTCAAGAGGATCTGATGAAGAGAATATGAATGTTTAGCCTGAAGAATAGAAAACTTAAGAGGATGATGGGAGTTGTCATATTTGATGACATATCTAATAGAAAAGGGAAGAAATGTATTCTCCTTCTTCTCAGAAGACAGAAATTGGAATAATGGATAGAAGTTGCAGAGAGGTAGATTTGGGGTTAATGTAGAAATCTTCCTAAGGAGATAGTACTTTCAAACAGGAAAATAAGTTACCACATAACCAGATACTAGCCTAGTTTTGTGGATGGACTCTACAAATATATAGCAAAAGAATGGCTGCCTTACGGCTAATCTCTTACACAAGCAGTAATGACCCCAAGGAATTACTGAGGCAAGTCATTGTTCTGTCTTCTACTTCATAGCATGTTTTTCATTTTTTTTAACTATTTCATTCTTTCTTACATTGGCTCTCATCTTTTCTGCTATACTACTCTCTATTGCTACTTATTTTCTCATTACTTCTAAGCCTCAATACTTTTGATGATGATTATCATTGTTATATTTAGGGCGATTAAAACATCAAATTTAATTAGGTAAATGCTAAGACAATTGCTTTCTTGGAGCTGTAACTTCAGCTGTCTTAGAATGCCCTTATCTTTACAGATACACTGTTCAGAAAACTTATCCACTAAGTAAATAGCAAGTGTAGCTATGACACACTCTTTAGAAACTTTCTCTCCTGATCAAAATAACAAGGAAGACTTTCACTTCTGAGTTAGAGTATAAATTCTTTGCATAAACATTATCTATCAAAGGAGTGGCCAATTCTTAACATTATCCTTATCATTAAATAATGATAGCTGCCACTTCTTCTTTCTTAAATCTCCCAACTTTGTAAACCCCTACACAACAATGATATAAGCAGAATGTGGCCCAGCTGAGATTGGCTGCTCAGTACTGCTCTTTTTGAAGGTATTATGTCTTAGCACTATACTAAGTGACAGTTATATACATAATATAAAAGAAAGCCAGTTTCCACCCTCAAAGAACTTAAAATCTAATGAGGATACAGCTAGGTGGTGCAGTAGATAGAGCACCAACCTTGGAGTCAAAACCTCTAGAGTTCAAAGCTGGCCTCAGACACTTGACACTTATTAGTTATGTGACCCTGGGCAAGTCATTTAACCCCAAGTTCCTGGCAAAATCAAAATACATAAAAGCAACACGTAAAAGGAAACTAGAAAGGAGTGAAGAATGGCAGAAGCTATCTTATTCCAAAGTAGAGTGATGTAGATGTAAAGTAGAGTGAACTCTAAAGTCCAGGAAGTTCTTTAAAGGAAGACTTGGTGAAATTTAATGCTCTAGCCCAGCAATCAGAGGACAGAGGACAGAGGAGGACAAGGGAGATGGAAGATGTGGAGTATCCAAGGTTGAGTTAAACAGGGTGATGAGCTTTCCATAAAACAGCTTATTTTGTTCTGTGGTGTTCAAGCAGATCTGGGGATAGGAAGTGGAAAAAAAAAAAAGAAGTTTGACTTTTTCTACTAGAAAAAGTAGTAGCTTTATTAATAGATATTGTTTGAGATTGTCACATTAATAATGCTATTAAAATAAAAAGTATAAATTTATAAATATTGGTATACTTAAAAACACATATTGCATGTATATTGCAATAAAATATATTACAAATTCTGAGTTACAGTCTCATTATTGTCCGTCCTCATCCCAGACAACAAACAGAATCTTCTTAAGGTTCATCTCCCTCCTCAGTTATCTCAGGAGATAGCTTTAAGGGCACCAGACACTTATTAACTATTCCCATAGGAACCCCTATCTAGGGGAATGCTGCCTGTAGAGATCCATCTCTACAGAAGTGCTAATCACTTATTAGCAGTCTGTATAGAAGTCTTTGTAGCTTCTCAGGGGAGAGCTGAAAGATGAGTGCAAATTGGGAATTTGGTACATTAGCAACATGGGGAGGTAACAGGTATAATTTGCAGATAAATGTAAATTGTGATGATATAAATAAGCAGTTTCACTGTGGTGAAATTCAAATAGAGTAGTTTTTTAAAGAATTCCCTCTTCTCCCTTATCTGAGAGTTAAAAGTAAGAATTCCTGATCTTAATCATATAACATTAGTTTAAATCTTCCACTATGATACTTGTACATTGTATTTGTATACGATAATATTAGTTTGGAGTAGAAATAGAAACCCTATAGATTTGATGGTAAACCACAAGAGGATCTATTCTTCATTCATATCCTGCAGTGAATCATGAAATATCTGTAAAAGGATCTTTTGTATTTAAATTTCATTTTATTTTAAACACTGATAACCAGAGGAGTGACAAAATCAGTAATGTTCTTACATGTTTTGCATCATTTTTTAGTTTACATTCAGCACTATTAGTGTCTAACTGAATTTATCTCTTATTTTAATCAGAGCTGCTATACAATTTTACATCAGACTTTTATAGATGAAGTTAAACATTCTAAAAATCTACTTTCTTTTTCTCTAACCCACACTATTTAAAGAAAACGCTTCCAATCTTAAAATTAACCCCTCAAAACAGTAATTTATTATGCCTGGAATGAAATCCTTTTGTACTGTAATCAAGTTTATGTTGTGTAGAAAACTTCAATATTTTATTTAATGATTAATATCTTACATACAGATGACAAATAATTCAGTGGCATGTATAATTCCTTATAATTCATGACCACCTCTCATCTCTTAATAACAGAGTCTATGAACAGCACTACCCAGACCACATCCCCGCCCTTTTCCATACAAGCATAATGCTTTGTTACCTACCAGGAGAAACCCTATTTAATTTACTTCTTCCATTTGGATCAAATACTTTATAACTTACTTTTCAAAATGAATCCCTGTGATAATTTTCTTCTGTATGTAGGCTTCTGAAGATGATAAAACATTCATGAGGTGGGGCTGCTAGCTCAATTCTTTAGTAAGTTTTCATTTTCTTGTTGGCTTTCAGCACAGAGAAATTGAAGAGCTGTTGTTTGGGAGACAAAAATGCAATCAGAACCCTCAGAAAGATAGATGGTATTTTGAGGACAGCTGTCCCCTGCAGTGCCATTATAAATTCCAAAGAGCAGAAAAACATTATCATTACTCATTACCACTGAATTAAATTTGGGTGTTCAGTATAAGTCCCTAAACACGTTCTGTAGACAGTAACATTCTTACCCATGGATGCCTCAAAGGTCATTTGCCTAGGTCCTCAAAGAACTACCTATTATTGAAAGGATATTTGCTCCAGATATCCCACAACCATGACTACCTTTTTTCTTTCACAATTTCTCACCATATAGCTTCCGTCAAAACCAGAAGCCTCTAGCCCTGAATGTTCCTCTTCATCCTGGCATGGTTGAGTTCTTCCTGGGGTCTCTCTCTTGTGGAGAAACCCAGGCCAACCATTCTCCTCTTGCTTTTGCTTCTGATTCTGGATCTTGTCAACACACAGAGTTATAAAGTATTTGGTCAGAATGGGGAAAGTAAATTGAATAGGATTTTTAAGAATCATGTTGGTGTGTGAAAGGGTGGGGATGTGGCTAGAGTAGCGCCATTCATAGATTGTTAGGAGATCAGAGGTCTCCTAAGGGCTTGTAAATGCCACTGAACCAAGCTCCTATTTCCCTTTTGTCTCTTATCTTTCCTCATTTGAAGGTAAAATTTTTGAGAATTGAGATTCTCTATTTTTGTTTCTGTGTGTTTCTTCAGTGTCTAGCATATAATAGATGTTTGCTGCTTGTCAGTGGTAAGAAACAAAATATCTTACCAGAAACTGCTGACTCACTGATGAATGCAGGAAAGATTTATTTTACATTCTTGCAAGAATGGGTACCTAGGTGAGTAGCCACACCTTGAGAAACTCCAAAGGCAGCTTTTTATTTCTTATCCTGAAGCACAAGTTCCTCTCTGATTAATTGGATGTTACAGAAGTTATAAAACATGAATCTCCACCCATATTTATGTAGCTAGTCTGGCTCCAAATGAGCTTCCATTCTAGAAGGGGGATGGGAGGTAGGGGGTGGGAAGAAGACAACAGAGGTGCACTGAGGGCAAAGAACAAAAGATTCTTTTCAAATCTCTGTCACCCTCTATTATAAAAGTCAGTCCCTGCCCCCAAGGAGTTTACATTCTTTTGAGAGAAGATAGCTTCTACCCTTGATTATTCTTTGACATTCTTATGAGTTTCAATTTTCTAATTTAAGTTTCATTTCTCCAATTTAATTTTCATAACTGTGGAAAACAAATGCTTATCCATTTCTCACAGCCGTCTTCCAACTGGCATAGGAGACATAGAATAGAATAATGGTTTGAGAACTGACCTTGAATTCAGGAAAATCAACTTTCAAATCCTTTTTTCACTTACTCACTGTAAGATCTCAACATGAGAAGTCCAAGGACTTTTTGGTGTTCCAGGCAACTCTACAAGGCTGGGCTGTAAGTTTCAGAGTAGGGGCTAATATGCTTTGGCAAGGGGAATCAGATCAGTGGGAATTTCCTATATTGGTGAAATCAAATCTCTAAGTCCCATTTCTGTTACTTCTTGTTCAGTTTTCTTTTGTTTTCATTCATGTACAACTCTTCATGACTTCATTTGGAGTTCTCTCAGTAAAGATATTAAAGTGATTTGGAATTTCCTTTCCCAGCTTGTTTTACAAATGAGGAAAGTGAGACAAAAGGGTTGTGACTTGCATGGGGTCACACAGCTAATAATTGTCTCAGGCTGGATTTGAACACAGGATGGTGACTCTTCCTAACTTACACTCTAGCCACTGTGCCACTTGGCTGCTCCTTTTCTTTCACTAACAAGTACTTATTAAAATACTATCCTAGAATAAACACTATTTATTTTTTGCCCATTTTCTACCCATTTTCAAGTAGCATATACTCTATTATGGGGAGTCAGAATGTATACAGACAAGTATGTATAAAAAACACAAAATGTAATGTTAGAAATTGGAATATACTAACCTCCAGGGATGGAATGCTAGGATAAATAAAGGCCTGATATAGGAGACAATACATGAGCTGAGTTTTATTCATCCAAAGAATAAGTACTTAGAAGTTACTTAGAAGACAAAGTATCAGCTCTACCCTTTGTGAGCCATAGGATCTTGGGAAATCTTATCATCTCTTTGATCATTATTATTTTCATCTGTAAAATATTCTAAATAATACCTACACTAGCCCCATTACCAAATTATTGAGAGAAAAAAATCATCTTGTAAATTGTAAGAAGTCTTCCCCCTCGTTCTTTTACTATCTCAAAAAATGGGGCAGCTAAAATTGCAAATCAAAAAAACAACAGTCCAATTGATGAGACCTTGAATATTGTTTTGGACCAAGAAAAACTAAAGAATTGATCCCTGAGGCAAGTAGGCAGAAGGTTTTGATAGAGATCAGTTTAGCTCCATGGTCCCATCCTTTGGGGAAGTGGTCCAATATGAAATCCAAGTTATGCCAAACTCCTGAAACCCTTTCTTTCTAAAGGTCTCCATCAGTCTCACCTTGCCATGTCCTATCAGGAATCCCAGTCATGTCCCTGAGGCTAAATTTTCTCTATAAAACACCTTATGGCTCATGACTTTGCTGCTACCTTCTTTTGGGTCAGCCCACCTTGTCACTCTGCCTTGTGGTATCTTTTGCCTTCACCTTTCCCCCATGCCACATGGCATCTCCCCTAACTCTACATAAGAAATTATACTTCTCAACCCCACTTCTCTTTCTTACAACTAACTCTTTTAAGGTGCTAAGTCCCTTTCAGGATTTAGCCTGCCAGCTAAGAGCATGCCCCAACTGCATGAGGTGCTCCGTTTTTACTGGGTAATTGTGAGTTCCATTGAGGAACTTATCCTTCATATGTTCTATCATCTCTTTTTCATATTTACCATTCCCGGTGTCTATTGTTCCCTTCATTTTGTCTGTAACCTATTCTATTAAATAAATCTACCTTTTGCCATTGTGAATTCTTCACATGACCAAATCCCAAATTTTGGTGCCTGCCATCATTTGATGACAAATCCTACATCATAGATTACAACCCAATTATTAAGTGAATATGAGCAATCACTCTAAAATGCAAATCTGTTGTGATTTTTTTTTGTCATTAAACACTGACTAAAATTGATGTGACACTTTAAAGTTTACAAAACATTCTACATACATTAATGGTAACATAAATCTTTATATTTACTTGGCACAAATAAAGGAAATTTTCTGTGTTTTTTATTCATTTGAATGTCTATATTCTAAATTGCTACTATGTGAAGTGATTAAAAATCTTATTTTTATTCTGCTTTATCAATTAAAACTTCCTTCTCTATACGTGTTTGTAAACATCATTGCTATTATGATTAACAGAATCAGATGAATAAGTCTGAAATAATGCCTTAGTTTTCCAAAGTTAGCAGATGCTACACACACACACACACACACACACACACACACACACACACTCATCCACACACATGCACACATACATAAATACATCCCATATAGATTCACTCATTTGAGATAAACCAGGCACAGATAAACTTGATTTGACTTTATTCAGGGTTCATCCCTTCTATTTGATTTTTTTCCTGCTTTCTCAGCTAGGCTCTGACTGAACCTTTTAATATGCTAAAATGTATTTGTCTGAGGGAAAAAAAAAGTGACAGTGTTTCACTGTGATGCTAAGCATTCACAGAAAGCTTTTGGAGAAATAAAACCCAACTATTTTAATGACTGATGCAAATCTATAAATTATGCTCTTGCATGTTTTTCCAGTTTAAGGTGGGTAAGGTAGTGATTTATATTTAACAAAAAGTTTTTTTGTCTATATGAGACTATAAGTAATCTAATTATCTCCATGGCAAAGTTCCCTTTTCCATTTCTTTCCATACAATGGAATGAGATTGGATTTGAGGCCTTCTACCAACCAGCTAAATATATTTTAGCAAATCAGTTAAATTCTTTATGTTTTGACTTTGTTTTTGTCAAATTGCACAATAATGACTACCCTGTCAACTTCCCTTACAATTCTGAGAGAATCCTATGAAATGATAATGTGAAAAATTATCCTGATGCAAATTTTGTTTGATTTAGAGTCTGAGGCCCTGAACTCAACTTCCCACTAATTTATTGTCTAACTAAGTTACCGCAACTTCTTTGGCCTTGAATTTCCTCATATGAAGAATAAGGGACTATACTCAGTGATCTGTAGAGTCCCTTCTGGTTTTAAGTCTATGATCCTATAGGTAGTAATAATAGCTGACTTTTATATAACTCTTTAAAACGTGCAAAGTTATTTATATTATCTTATTTAACCAACCCAATTAGGTCATGAGATATGTACTAGAATTATTATTATTATTATTTTATGAGGAGGAGGAGGAGGAGGAGAGGGAAGAGGAAAAGGAAATTGCAAGGCATAATGGTAGAGTGATGTACTTGGAATCAGGAAGACCTGAGTTTTAATAAATCTTCCATCACTTAATGACTGTGTGACCCAGGCTATATTATTTAACATCTGTAGCTTCTATCTCACTTGGTTGTTTTAGTATCAAAGGAAATAATATGTATAGAGCACTTTGGAGGATTTAAAATACTGTATGATTGCTAGCTATTAAGAATTACATTGATATAATAATTATATTAATTTTAGTGATTAATAGAATAATCATTATTATCTACATCTTGTATAGCAGGAAATTAAGACTCAAGTGATATTAAGTAACCTTCCTATATTTACTTGAGCATCAGAGGAAGGATTTGGACCCAGTGTTTTTTTTTTACCTTTATCTAATACTCTATTTATTAAAGATTAATAACCCTCTAGTGAAAACCTTTTGAATAATAATATAAAATAACTGTATTAATATAAGAATTGCTGTCAGTATAAAATTATCAGTAATACCATCAATTAGAATTAATCTCAATTCAATTCAACAAGCATTTATTAAGTCCCTACTTGGTGCTAAATATTGGGGCTAAAATAAAATAACACCTGTTCTCAAGGATCGTAAAGTCTATAAAGAAAATGCAACATATGTCAGATAAGGAAGTACAAAATATGTACATGAAAAATATAAAATAATTTCAGGGTAATTAATTATTCTAAATATCTATTGCTTATATAGTAAAATTTAAGCTGAGACATATAGATATGGGTTAAAAAGATAGAAGCATGGAAGGAAAACTTCCTGGCATGGAGAACAGACTGTCTCAAATTAGAGAGGTAGAAGAACAAATGACCTGAACAGGGATTAGTAAGTAATTTAAATTGGCAGGGAGATAATGTGGAGATATGTAATCAGCCTAGCACAATAGACTAGAAATAGTTTATGTAGAATATTGACTGCAAAACTAGCTTTGTATTTTATCCAAAATGCATGAGGTAGCTACTGAAACTTCTTGAGTAGGAAAGCAATATCTATACTTCAGAAATATATGATTTTAGTATGAATATTGGCCCTGGCTTATTTAAAATAGTGGTTGACCATTTGGTACTGACTAAGAAATAGAGTAGTAGAACAGTGGCATAGGATAGGATCACAGGACAAACTAGGCAATAACTATAGCAATTTAGTGTTTGATAAACCCAAAGACCCCAGCTTTTGGGGAAAGTACTCACTATTTGACAAAAATTGCTGGGAAAATTGGAAACTAGTGTGGAAGAAATTAGGACTTGACCCATATCTAACACCACATACCAAGATAAGATCTAAAAGGGTTCATGATTTAGATATAAAGAGTGATATTATAAACAAATTAGAGGAACATAGGATAGTTTACCTCTCAGAACTGTGGAGATGGAATAAATTTATGTCCAAAGAAGAATTGGAACTCTTAATTGAAAACCAGATAGATAATTTTGACTATATTAAGTTAAAAAGGTTTTTGTACAAACAAAACTAATGCAGACAAGATTAGGAGGGAAGCAATAAATTGGAAAATCATCTTTACATTTAAGGGTTCTGATAAAGGCCTCATTTCTAAAATATATAAAGAATTGTCTAATATTTATAAGAATTTAAGACACTTCCCAATAGATATTGGTCAAAGGATATGAACAGACAATTTTCAGATGATGAAATTAAAACCATTTCTAGTCATATGAAAAGGTGCTCCAAATCACTATTGATCAGAGAAATGCAAATTAAGACAACTCTGAGATACCACTACATACCTGTCAGATTGGCTAAAATGACAGGAAAAAATAATGACGAATGTTGGAGGGGATGTGGGAAAACTGGGATACTGATACATTGTTGGTGGAACTGTGAATGGATCCAACCATTCTGGAGAGCAATTTGGAACTATGCTCAAAAAGTGATCAAACTGTGCATACCCTTTGACCCAGCAGTGTTTCTATTGGGCTTATATCCCAAAGAGATCTTAAAGCAAGGAAAGGGACCCACATGAGCAAGAATGTTTGTGCCAGCCCTTTTTGTAGTGGCTAGAAACTGGAAACTGAATGGATGCCCATCAATTGGAGAGTGGCTGAATAAATTATGGTATATAAATATTATGGAATATTATTGTTCCATAAGAAACGACCAGCAGGACGATTTCAGAGAGGCCTGGAGAGATTTGCATGAACTGATGTTGAGTGAAATGAGCAGAATCAGGAGATCATTATACACAGCAACAACAATACTATATGATGATCAATTCTGATGGACATGGCTCTCTTCAACAATGAAATGTTTCAAACCAATTCCAATTGTTCACTGAAGAAAACCATATACACCCAGAGAGAGGGATATAAAATGTGGACCACAACATAACATTTTCATGCTCTCTATTGATATTTGCTTGCATTGTGTTTCCTTTCTTGGATTTTTTTTCTTGTAGATACTATTTTTCTTGTACAACAAGGTAAGTGTGGAAATATATATACACATATTTGATTTGTCAAGTATTTTAACATAATTAACATGTAGTGGATTTCCTGCCATCTAGGGGAGGGTTGGGGACTAGGGGGAAAAATTTGTATCAGAAAGCTTTGTAAGGGTCAATGTTACCCATACATATGTTTTGCAAATAAAAAGCTTAAATAAAGGAAAAAAAACAGTACTATATGATGATCAATTCTGATGGACGTGGCTCTCTTCAACAATGAAATGTTTCGAACCAGTTCCAATTGTTCAGTAAAGAAAGCCATGTTGAAGAACTACTCACACATATATTTTGCAAATAAAAAGCTTTAATTAAAAAATAAAAAATAAAGAAAGCAAAAAATAGTGGTTGAATGAAGTGGAAGCAATTACCAGGTTATTTAAATAGTATAAGAAAGGAATTCTGAGAACCTGTGGGTTTTTTGAAAATAGAGAGAAGATGGGTACAAAATAACAGATTTGAGCAAACAATTTCAGTGAAATTAACTGACTTGCCCAAAATTATCCTAATAGTGTCTTAGGATCCTAGCACATTCAGAATTTGAACTTGGTTCAAATATACTTTCCTCTTCATTCTGTAAGTGATGTTATGAAATTAGGGTAGACAGAACTGGGCAACTAATTTTATATGAGAATTGTTGGAAAGAGAAAAATCAAGTAATTATGATATCAAAAGTCAAAGTTTATGAGCCTTGGATGACTGGATGATCCTGTCTTCAAAAGAAATAGGAAAGTTTCAAGAATGGATTGATTTACCAAAAAAAAAAAAAAAAAATAGTTTCGTTTTGAAAACATTGAGTTAGGATATCCAGGTGAAGCAGGAAGGAGTACAAATGGAGGTTAAAAATGCTGAACTGGTGTCCAGAAAAAAAGATTAACATAAGATAGATAAATTTCAACATCACCTGCATAAAAATGATTTAAAAAACTGATGAAAATTGGGAGGATATAATGGAAAAGAGGGAAAAGAAGAGGGCCCAAGTAAGAGCCTTAGGAGATGGTGATACTTTGGAGTAGAGAAGAGGAGGAGGAGGAGAAGGATAGTTCAGCAAAGGAGAATGAGCATGGTTATACTGGCAGGAAAAGAATCAAAAAAGTACAATATCATAAAAGCCAAGGTAGACAAAACATATATGAGCAGAGGGTGATTGACAATGTCAAAATCTTCTAAGATATCATATATATTATAGGACATTCTTGATAGATGTGGAAAGCATAATTTTAATTTAGTATTGGGATCAGAAACTACACTAAAGGAGAATAAAATGAATAGGAAGTAAGGAGCAGGAGACAACATAAAGGTGGTAACCATGTGATGATAAAGAGACAGAGAGCCTTGAATAGGAAGCCAGAGGACTTGAGTTCAACTCCTGGATTTGTCACTCATTACTAGCATATCCTATAATAGGTCAGTTAATTTTATTGTTCTGCTTTCATATCTACAAATGGATAAAGTTGATTGAGGTGACCTCTAAACTTAGTTTGAACTATACATCTGTGTATATATGGCAACCCTAAAAGGAGAAATATATAGGAAGATATCAGAAAGGGAATGATTACCATCAAGCAAAGAATTTTTTGTCTGTAAGAATGGAGTAAACTTATATGCTGATAGGTGTGGGGAAAGGATACAGTAGATTGGGAGATAAAATAAAGTTAAGGATGATTGAAGGGGGGCAAACTCCCAGAAAGAATGGAAGTGAATTGAATCAAAAGCACGAGAAAGTTTTTAATAAGAGATGGTTTTATAAAAGGAAAGAATGAGGGATAAGAAAGAGAAAATTTGAGAAGAGTTTCTAATTTTTAACCAAGTAGGAAATTGTTTCCTCTTTTGAGGAGTAAAGAGCAGATACTTATAGAAAATCTGAGGAAATATGAAAAGGGTTGGAATAATTATTATTGCAATTGCATCACAGAAGATTAAAGGATCATCATGCACTAATGAAAGTCCATTTGAGTTAAGATAACAAATTTGTATTGGCCTTAGCCTGCATAGACATGAGATGTATTATATTTCAGTAGCACCTGAGCAAAGACAGAATAGATAGTGTAGGTAATCCTGGAACAGAGTTTGGCAAGGTATGACTGTTAATAAGATACAGGGACAAAGGATACAAGGATAACTAATAAATTAATGTCCAAACTAGTCAACTATAGGATAAAGGAATGATAAGCTACTTAGACTTTTCAAGCTTACTTTTCTGTCAATGAAAAGGAAAACAGAACAGATAAATGAATTGAATATGCACATTTTTAAAAAGCTATAAAAAGAACAAATTAAAAATCTTCAAACAGCAAAATAAAAATCCCAAAAGTCAAAGAAGAGATCAATAAAATTGAAAGCAAAGCAACCACTACAACAATGAACCAACTAATAAATAAAACTAGGATCTGTTTTTAATGGGAAAAAAAACCCCACTATCATGGGTTAATTTTATTTAAAAAGAAAGAAGAAAATTAAATTAATAGCATCAAAAAATGAAAAAGGTAAATGAACAAACAAAAAATATAAAATTAAAGCAATCATTAGTAGCTATTTTGCCCAATTATATGCCAATAAAACTGATAATCAAAATGAAATGGATGAATATTTTCAAAACAGCACAATATCTTGTGCTTGGAATTGCAAGACAGCCCTTGTCTTGGAATTGAGAAACTGGAACTTGATTTCAGAGTGCCACTGAAATACCTCTTTGACTCAAGCAAATAATTTACCATTTCTGGACCTCATTTGTTAAATGATGATACTTACCCTGACACTACAAAGTTATTGGGTAGGAAGCAATTTGTATCCTTTGTGAAGAGTTAAATAATTTGTATCCTTTATTAAGAAGCAATTTGTATCCTTTGTGAAGAGTTAAATAATTTGTATCCTTTGTTAAGTTATAATGTAAGTTAATATTCTGGAAGAAAAAAAATATCAAATAAAGTCCAAACATCCCTAATTTGCCTTCATAATAGAGCTATATAAAAATACATAATGTTAATTTCTGCCAATTGGCCCTTTTTGGGGGATCATTTTTGGTCACATTTACAAAACAATTAGCTATTATTTCTTCACAAGGGCCCAATTGCCAAGCTAATGCAACCATGACTGAAGGGAGGCAATTCTTACAGTTTACATGAATTGCCAGAGGTTGCTGTAATCATGAGTTCCCTGATTTTATGAAAGGCCTACTTCATGTGTAAAAGATACTATTACTTATGCATGAATGAAGCTCAATATGTTCTTCAATAAACTACACTGTAATAGTCATAGACGAAGCATAGAATCTGTATCCTAGGATTTTAATTATAGTGAACTGCCCTCTCATCTCTCCTAATTCCTAATGTCAAGATGTATTAAGTTTTAATAAATTAAGCTTTGGGGAGAAGACTGGGGATCAAAAGTTAAATGTTTAAGTATTTTTAAAAGGTCATTTTTTCCACATCATCACTATTGAACAAATGAGGGAGCTTGTAAAATTCTTTTCTTATTGTGTTTTTATTACTCAGTAGAGGGAAAGATGATTTGATGGTTAAAAATGTAAGAGAACAAATATGAGGCTGCAGTTTTCTCCCTTGTGCTTAAATCTCAAATCCTCCAGAGAAGCAGTTAAATTTTTAAGTGTCTTTTCAGAAAGATGAGCCTTCAGATCTCAACTTTATCTTTCCTATCTTCTTCACTTTCCCTCCCTTCAGCTCCCATCAATTTGTAACTAAGCCTCTCTGCTTCTTAAGGCCATAGTGAAAGAGATACAGGAGAAACAGTTGTCAAAGACATATTTGTTCTTGCTTCTTGGATTTATTTGGCAACTTCAGAATTTTACTCGAGAGTCAAGAAGACTCCTCTTGTTTATATGTCTTTTATTCCCCTTCATTACACCCCACCTCCTACTATTTCAACAATGATGTCCTCACAGTTGAATACCAGTTTGAATACCAGTTCTGTTACTTCTTACTTCCACATCAAGAAAGACACTTCATCTCCTGAACCTGTTTCCTCATGAAAAATTTGGGGCAAATTATTCCTATGTTCCTAAGAGCTCTAAAGCTATGCTGTTGTTTGTCCTTTCTCCTCAAAGAGCATTATGATATCAGGGAGGAGATGCCATGACATGCAAATGAATTGGATTTAAGTGAGGAAGGGCTGTGCAAGGTTACATGCCTCACTCTCCCCTCCAGTCATCTGAGACCTTTGGCCAGATGGAGATCGGAAAGATTGGAGATAGCCCTGAATGAAATGGGAGACCTTGACTTTTTTAAACTAAGCTCCTCAACAGGTCTCAGTTTGACTGAAACCACACCCAATCAATAATTAAGGCTAGGTAGCATTTAAAGCAGAGAATCTCCTCTTTCACCTAGTCAAAAAGAAAAAAAAGGAAGGAAGGAAGGAGAGAGAAAAAAAGAAAGAGAGAGAGAGAGAGAGAAAAACAGAGAGAGAAAGAAAGAGAGAGAGAGAGAAAGAAAGAAAGAGAGGGGGGAGGGAGGGAAGGAGAAAGAAAGAAAAGGAAGACCTTCATGGTTTCTAGCCAAAGCAAAAAATTTATATTCAATCTGAATCAATCTGAGCTCAAACAATGACCAAATGTAGCTTGGCTTCGGACCTGTTGGTGGCCAATTAGCACCTTGAACCAAAAACCAATCTAAAACTATGAACCATTTTTTGAGGGGCAAATTGCTTCCCTATTATGGGTCTCAGTTTTTATGTCTTTCAAAGAAGGCACTTTAGACCAGGAGTTTGCAGATGAATTTTGTTGTAATAAAAGTGAAAAATAAAATGTTTTTGAACTGGAAGAATCTGTTAAAAATCATTTAATCCATCTTCTTTCTTTTATAGATTAAAAACTAAACCTAGAGAGAGGAAGTTACAGGATGAGTTAAGGGCCGACCCAGAACTAACTCAAGGTTTTTTATTCCCAGTTGAATGCTATTTTGAGTACCTCTAAGTGCTGTGCTATTCCTAGCCTTTTCTAAAAAAGCCATCCCAGTCTCACTTAACTGACTGCCAATGACTGGAAGGAATGATACTTGTAGATGAAAAGTGAGTCTGACTCAGCTAAGAAAAGGAATTTTAAGAGAACCATGTGGCGTATAAGGAGAAAATGAGCTCTGAAATTGAATGAGATAAACAATCAGTAAACATTTATTAAGTTTCTAATGTGTGCTAAGCACTGTTCTGGGAGTTAGGGATAAAAACAAAAAAAAGAAGTACTTCATGTCCCCAGGAAGCTTATAGTTAAATTAAAGGAGATAGCTTATGCTTAAGTATGGAAAGGGAAAATGGAATGTCCTTGTGTGGAAGAGTCACAAGCCCAGTTTGGCTGGATAGGAGTGTGTAAAGGGAAAGAATATATTGTAAGGCTGCAAAAGTAATTTGGAGGTAGATTATAAGAGGACTAAATGCTGAAGGGACCCCTAGGTTCAAATAAAAAGGAGCCGTTGTATTTTCTTCAATAGGAAGATGATATGAGATATAATTTACTCATGGTTGAAATACCTGGAATACAGTCTCAGTCCTGACATTTGTTAGTCAAGTGACTTTGGATAAATCACCTTATCTTCAAAATTCACCTCAAATGCTACCACCTCTCCAGTGAAGTCTTTCCTGATCTCTTGTCAGATAATCATAATCCATTACAGAAATCACATAGTATTTTGTTTTATAACTCTTTAATAAGTGTTGTGTTGTTATATAATATAGGGGAATCAGAATACTTAGATTAACATCCTGGCTCTATTCCTGACTATGGCCAGCATGTCACTTTCTGTCTTTGAGCCTGGATTTCTTTATGTGGATCTATACATGTTCCCTATCTCTCCCTCACCCTCCACCACTATATTTTTATCTCCATGAGATCAAGGAATCTGTTTTAAATATATTGTGTTTCAGGGGCAACTAGGTGGTACAGTGAATAGAGCACCAGAGCTGAAGTCTGGATGACTTGAGTTCAAATCTGATCTCAGACACTTAACTAGTCCTAGCTGTGTGACCCTGGGCAAGTCACTTAACCCCAGTTGCCTCAGCAAATATAGATAGGTAGATAGATAGATAGATAGATAGATAGATAGATAGATAGATAGATAG
>JAJPUD010000355.1:375135-410207 GCA_023553655.1 Myrmecobius fasciatus
TAGATAGATAGATAGATAGATAGATAGATAGATAGATAGATAGATAGATAGAATCTTCCCTACTGTTTAAAATGACACAATACATGAAGCAGGTGCATGTTTATTGAGTTGGACCAAAGTAAATCTCAAATTATAAAAAAGTATAAAATTTGATTTCTATGTTACATTTGAAATATAATAGTTCTTATTGGGCACTGCAGTGTAAATGTATTTTTATTTATTAAAAATCAGATAAAGATCACTGTTTGCAAGGTACTTACAGAGTAAAAGTAGAGATAAGAGAGTAAGAAATACAATCAATTGAAACAGAAATATCTATGTGAGTTCAGTGAGGGGAGAGGAAAATTTATATTGGTGAGTTGGAGATTTAGACAGTCAAAAAAATATCTGTGCAAGGGGATTGGGGTTTTGTTCTTCTTTCTTTCTTTTCATGTTTCCCTTCATCTCCCTAACCAACACAGAGCATAGTCAGTTTTTAAAGTGCTTTTTTTTGCTGATCATCCTAGATCTTTGTCATGCTGGGTGAATAGTATGTGGTTCCTATGGTTACCATGTTCACCAAGAGAATGCTGACACCTAGATTAATAAGCATTGTGCCAAAGAATTTAAAGCTAGAAGGAAATTTTGAAATCACTTATTGTAACAAAGCTCTGAATCTTATGAAATCACTTCTTTTGATAGATTAAAAAACTGAGGCCCAGAGAGGTGAAATTATTTTGCTCAAAGATAGTAAGTGGCAGAAACATAGTTTGAATCCAGGGTTCCTGACTTAAATCCTTTGCCTATCCCATTATATCACACTGATCTTCTAAAGATGGACATATATTTAATGTGATTATAGATAGTTTATTTGAAATGTTGATGTGTATGGACATGTCTCTATTGAATAAGGAGGAGTTTTAGTTTTGGCAAAACACCATGTTACTATAATAATACAAAAATACCGTGAGATGTTATAATTGATTTCAGGATTGCTGTACTCTTCAGAAAAAAAGTTATTATTTAAATCCACAATAGTGCTGTATTTACTACCTAATAGTTAACAATTTTACTCCTTTGTGGAATACTTTTAAGTTTCTAAATTGACCAAGATAAAGTAAAAAAGTTTCAGGAAAGGAATAGAGGAGCAGGAGCAAAGGGTGAAAAATTCTCATTAGCACTGATGGATGGGGGTGGATGGAGGGAATGCTAGTACAAGGGAAAGGGGTCAGGCCTAGCCCTAGTAGAAATTCTGAAAAAGATAAGGTCAGTCTTTAGTCTGTCTTTGGTGCTTACTCACACAAGAATCTTTTTTTTTTTTAATCACTATCTCACTTCCCTCCCTTCCTATACACAAACAAACCATATATATTATGTTCTACTTTATTACAGAAGGGCTTTGGTTGCACAAAATAGTAACTGATAACAGCTAGTAAGGCGTAAAGTCTTATGCCTGCACAATGTATTTTTGTTGGGAAGTGTTTAAACTTTTAAAGAATGACAAATCTTTGCAACTTAAAAATGTGTTTTTGTCTAGCCTCTAAAGCATGCTCTCAGAATGATATGGCAGTGTTTCAAAACAAGTGTTGTATCAGAAATGCAACTGAAATTCTCACTCTTAAGAATTCTTATCTTAAGCAGAGCCCTTATTGGAAAACTGATTCTAAATCACATGGGGACAATATTAAATGCTGTCATAAGACAACAAATACTTCCTTAAGATGAAGATAAACTTGCTTGTGTCAAGCACTTAAGAAACAATTAAGAAACTTAAATAATTAAGTGGCGTCTTTCTTAAGTTTCCAAAGTTCAGCTAGGTCTTATTCCCTCTTCTCCTTAAATATGTGACTTAATGCTGCACCCAAATTCTACTAAGTATTACTTTCCCCAGCTTTAGCACTGACCAAAATTATAATAATGCTGACCATGGTGCTAAACTGTTTCTCTAATAACAATGTTTATTAAATAAATTTCAAATAGTGAATTTCAGATGAGTGGCAAAGCTACTTTGTGGCAGACCTAAGACTCATGGATATAAGTGGCCAGATCATGTAGGGGATCCAGAATTACAGGGGGAAATCAAGACTACTATCCAATACTACTTAGGTCATCTTAACACATTAAAATGACTTCATGTGAGTTGAGAACTTTAGTTATAGCATCTGGATGTACTTATCTCAGCAAATTTGGAATAGCACTATAGTCTATTCTATAGTTTACCTTATTCTTTCCTTCCTGTTTCCCACATTTCCCCAAACTTCTTCACTTTGTAACATTAAACTTCAGTATTTCATTTCCTTAAACTTCATTAGGTTTACATATAGAGCAGTATTACTTGATCTCAAATATACAACATATCTCATATATAAAAATGGCAAATCTGCAAAGCATTATACAGTGGCATTTGTCTGTGGCTGAGTGGGGAGGGAGTGTTTCATAAGTATATGATGTCTATATCTAAAGAGGATCCTTTCAACTCACTATCATGGAAACATGTTCTGGGTTCTAGTGCAATGTAAAGTGTTGAACCAAACAAACTTTACTTGATCAGTAAATTATCGAACATTATAAAATATAATTTCATTTACTATAAGGCCCTGGTTAAAAAAAAGATAACAACAAATTTATATTTATCTTTGGGAAGGAGGATGTACCCAGATAACTAAATTCAAAATTTGTCAAAAGTAAATACAAAGTAACTAAAGGAGAAGAATCTATGACCTTCATTGATGAGAGGGATCCAAAAAGAATTTTTTTTTTGTTTAGGAGATTATACCTGTATTTATCCTTGAATGAAGTTACAGATTCTTAGGAGGAAGAAGGCATTATAATTACGGAGGACAGTCTGTGAAAAGGGATGGAGCTAGAAAATGAAATGCCCTATGTTAGGAACAACAAATAAGGCAATGTGAAAGAATGAAAATGAGTTGGGTACCCTCTCTCAGAAGCTAGTAAAGTAGAAGTTAAAAGGCAATTTGTTGGATATATTATAGTACAGAATTATTGTTTGGATATTAATTTTACTTCATGGATTTTGAAATCTCTTCCAACTTTAATAGTCTATTACTGCTATGAACCAGCTGGGGTGTTCATTCAACAACCACTAAAATAGGTTCTGTCCTTCACATAGGCAACGTCTATGTGGACCCCTGCCTACAGATAATATACCAGTTGCTCTTACCATTGCTGTATCTAGCAGATGAAGTCTAATCTGAAATCCAATAATATACAATTGTAGGATTGTGGGGCATAATTAGAGCCCTAGCCTATGAAGATGGATTTTTTTTTCCTTGCTAAAATTAACTGAGTGTAATGTAGATGAAAAGGATGACTCTAGGTTCATGAATTTGTGTCATCAACTTTGCAGGTGGGAAAGAGAAAAGGATATTTGATTATTTATTTTTTTCTATTCTTAATTCCCTTTTCCTCTTTCCTGCCTCTTGCTAATTATTATTATTTTGTTGTTGTTTTTTGAGGGGAAGGGTTTCATAATCAAAAGACAAATCTCTACTTCTGTGGTGGAGACATTACAGGTTGATAGAACTGAATATAAAAATAATCCATCTTGTTACATCTTGCTACTTGTATTTCTAAGAAGCACAAAAATACTGGTATATGCCATTTAAATTAAACTCCATTAGGAAATTCATAGGCTTATAAAAATAAAATTGGAGAAGTATTCTAACTTAATTCATGAAGCATTTATTATTAGTCAATTATTTTATTCCAGACACTAATACTAAGTATATGGATATAAAGACAAAAACAACAGCAATCTCTGTTCTTGAGGGGTTTGTGTTCTCTTCTTTTCAAACATATGATATAATTAACATAAATCTATTGGGCCCTTTGAAGTATAAGTCTGCAGCTCAAGGAAGAACCCATTCTCATTACATAAAAAACTTGTGAATGACAGGTAAATGGCAGTACCCTTAACATCTAAATTAGAAGTCCTTCATTTCTGATAAAAGACTAAATAGAAGAGCATGGTTAATCAGTTTTTAGCATATATGCCTAAAGATAGTAAGAAGAAAACTTGAGATATAATTGTATAAAATTCTACTTTTTTTCTCCCAAGAAATCAGATACAAGGGGATAACCCTAGTATGTACCATCTTTGTATTTTGAGTTATTTCTCTTATCAATGGCATAAGTAGTTTCTTCCCCCATATTTATGTATACTTTAAAAGGTATAATTCTGCAGTCCTAAGTCTTTGAACCAAATTATTTTCCCATTTTTTAATAATACAATGGAAAGGTAAACAATTCATCTTGCTAACATTTAAGGAATGTAATAAATCTATCCTATTAAGTGAGGTGTAATATATATGGGTTCACTTTGGTTCCAGCCAGCCATGAGAGAGGACATGGTAGACCTGATATAGAGTGAGCCCCAATGACAGAAAAATATGGATTCAATATCACCCCTTACACATACTGATGCTGGGATCTCAGATAAATCACTTGACCTCTCTAGTACTCTAGACAGCATTGTAGGACTATAACTTGCACAAAAGCATTGGTTTTCGTTGAGAGGCAATTTTCTTTGCATTCTTTTTCCATTTTTTCTATTTTATTTTTGCAGTGATCTCATTTCGTTTCCCCATGTTTCTTCTAACTCTCTTTTAAGATTTTTTATGCAATCTTCAAAGAAAGCCTTGTGACATGGAGACCAGTTTATGTCTCTCTTTGGGGCTTTTTCTGGAGTTGCTTTACCTTTAGGGGCCTCAGGATTTGAGGTCTGTTCTTCCCTCTCTCCATAAAAGTTGTCTATGGTGAGAGCTCTTTTTGATTTTTTATTCATTTTTTTTTAAAGGTGTGAGGTCTGTTTAGGGCAAAGGTGGGACAGCTGCTTTAATTTGCCCTGGGGCAGTTCTGCTGATTGAGTTATTTCAGGAACTGGGCAGTTCTGCTGATTGAATTATGTCAGGTGCTGGGCAGTTCTGCTTTAGTTCATCCTGGGGCAGTTCTGCTGATTGAATTATTTCAGGTACTGGGCAGCTCCGCTGATTGAATTATTTCTGGTGCTATCAGTCCTGTTGATTGATTGATTGCTTTAAGGTGCTGTGTAATGGCAGCTAGGTCCGATGCTCATCAGGGGTTCAGTGGTTCACAATCTACCCCCCACAAAAGGCAGACCCTCCAAACCACCTGCCCACAATCAGGACAGATTGGTCCAAGAGGCCCACAGAAGACTCCCAGGTATGTGAAAAGCACAACGCTCCCACTCCTGTTCCGACTCCTGTTCCAGCTCCCTGCTGCAGCTCCCTTCCCTGGTCTCCCTGTGCTGCAGTCTGGGTTCAGCAGACCACCTCCCTGCCCAATTAAAACAGACCTGTTTTGAGGTTCTTCCAGAGTATCTTCTTCTAGAATCGTGTTGTCCTCCAGATATTGTGGATTTTTTTGCTTCAAAATCAGTCTAGAGGCTTCATATGTTGTTGGTTTGAGGGAAGGTTAGAGGAGGTTACAGAGACTCCTGTCTGATCTCCGCCACCATGGCTCCCGAGAGGCAATTTTCTCACTTGAAATTTCCTATGTTAACAAAATCACAGATTCAATACTCTCCTATTTATACTGTACCAGCCTATCATTACTAGAAGTGATTAAGAATGGATAATTTATATTAAATTAAATATTTTTATTTTATTATTTATTAAAAATAAATGATATAAATTAAAAATAATTTATATTAAAGATCTGGTTCATTTTTTAATAAAAGTATTATAAATTTATTGACATTTGGAAATTTTCTAATTTAAACTGAAACAAACCTTATCACAGAGGTATTTTCTCCAAAACTATTTAATCAATATGTCCTTTAAGTTGAATATGGTACTTATATTGACAATTGCAATAGATCAAAGTTTTATCCACGATGTTAAATGTGTATATATATATATATATATATATACATACATATATATATATATATATGCACAATGTAGAGATTTTATACATTATTTCTCTTACCCTGTTTTTGTCATTTTGTATCACTTCATACAAGTCTTCATTGGGTTAAATTCAGTTATCAGTTTCTGTGGCAGAATCTGAGTTACTTAGGCACAACTCCAAATCATTCTTTAAAATATAGAAACATAGATAATTCTATAGCAGAGACACTGTGGTTGCTCAGGTAATCTCAGTGATTAATGCTATTCCTGGTTGCATTTAGAGTAAATCTCAATTCTTCCTTTTAGGAATAACCTTTTAAAAGGTGTTAAAAGAAAAACCTTGCAGAGAAGAAAAGGGGCTCTACTGGGCAATGCTCTCTCTTTCACACTAACACATTGAATGAATAGGCAAGCTGTGGATGCTCTCACCAATTCATGCTACTCCTGGGGGATTGTGCAATGTCTGTCTCCAGTAAAATTAAAGCTATTGTTGTAGTCATTTTTTCTGAAAATATATTTAAGACTCAAAACTCCCTAGCTTTTAAATACAATCACCATAATGAGGTTGGACTTTGCATGTATATGTAAATCCTAAATACCATTTTTCTGTTTTCAAATGATTGTTCCAAAAAAAGGAACTCATACATTTTGATCAGATCAGAGTTGTTTCTTTTGATTTGAGGAATTTTAACCAGGATCATGACCCTACTTAAAGACTTATTTGCAATTGCTTTACTTTGGTGACTTCCCCAAAGAATAACTTTTACCTTTCTCTTAGATAAAACTAAACACAATTATCATTCCTTGCAAAGATGTGCAATACTTTGGAGGTTTTTACCACTAAGATGAGGTGAAATAATTCTTTCTAGTCTTGGAATGATAAGGCTTTGAAGCCTGTTTCCCTGAGGGGCTTATCTAAAATCTCTTTCTTTTCTCACCTTCTCAATAATAACAACATACCTCCTTGATTGCAGTCATGTATTCAACAAATTTCAGAATTGGAAGGAGCCTCTTAGTTTCCACTATACCATATTGATAATGTAGGTATCCTAACTCTGCTTCTGTACCCCTAATGTGGAGGAACTCTTTAGCTCTTAAAAGTATCCCACTCCTTTATCAGATGGTCTTAATTATTAGAAAGGTTTTCCTCACATTAAATCTGCATTGGCTGATTTATAACTTTCACACTCTGCCTCTAGTTCTTCTTTCTGGAACCAAACAGAAGTCTAATCCCTTTTTCATATGCTAGCCTTTTGCACACTTGAAGACATTGAAGAAAGCATTCTTATCACTTTGGGACCATCTTGTCTCCAAGTTAAGCATTCCCCACTTTCTTGATCCAGTGCTAATATGGCATGTATTAAAGGCCCTTCACCATAATGGTTGCCCTCTTCTGGATGCTTACAAACTTATCAGTGCCCTCTTTAAAATATGACAAATACTTCATGTTCAGTCCAGTGGATAGAGGACTAGATTTGGCAAAGAAGGATCAAGGTTTAAATCCTGTCTCTGATCAGTGTATCCTTAGGTACCACTTTGGGCCTCAGTTTCATCATCTGTTGAAAAAAAAAGTGAGTTGAAGGTCCCTTCTATCTCTAAATTTATGATCCTGTGGACAAAGTGAGAATATGAGTTTGATGTCTTTTACCAAGTCAGAGTGGAGTGACACTATTACTTTTACATTCCTAGAAACTATTCCTTCCATCCCCAATTATATCAGCTTTCTTAGCTGACATAGCAAATTATTGACTTTTATCAAATTAATCTTCTACTAAGCCCCCCAAAACTTTATCAAAATGTTGTGGCACCAATTTTTATCCATCTTATATATAGGAAACCAAATTTATGACTTTGCATTGTTTTCTCTCTTTCTTTCTTTTGCTTTTTTGCTGAGGCAATTGGGGTTAAGTGACTGCCCAAAGTCACACAGGTAGGAAGTGGTAAGTGTCTGAGGCCAGATTTGGTGCTCTATCCACTTACTTAGCTGCTCCCTATTGTTTTCTAATAAATTGCATTTTATAAGATTCAATCTAATGTTGTAGTACGTGAAAGTTTTTTTGTCTTGATTCTGTTAGCTACAATTAGAAATCCCACTTAATCATGTGACACCTGAAGTTTTTATTAAAGATGCCATCTATACTATTATCATATTATTGATAAAATATTAACTAACCCTGAGCAAACTCTGGATCTCTGGATCCTTTACTGAGACTTTCTTCCAAGTTGCTATAAAACCACTATTAACTACTCTATGAGACTAATCATTTAGCATTTCACTTAACTGTTTACTAAATCTCCATTTTTTCTTATTTTCCACAAAACTCACATGGAATACTTTATGAAAGCTTTACTAGAAGCCTAATTAAACTATTTATAAAATTCTCCTCATGAGCTACTTTAATAGACCTATTTAAAAAAAAAAAACATTCATCCAGAATGCTCCTTTGGTGATGAAGTTATATTGATTCTTTGAGACTTCTGCTTCCTTTTTAAGACATTCATTAATAATCTCTTTTATTACACATTCTAGAATTTTGCCAAGAATCAAAATCAAGTTCACTGTTCTATCATTTGTAGATTCTACTATATTCTCCTTTTTCTTTGAAAATAAGGACATTTGCCATTCTCAAATGCTATTGTTTTCCTCCTGTTGTATTCTTCCTGTTCTCCTTGATCTTCACATTTCACTCACACTAAAACTCAGTCTTAACATCCACCAATTCTTCAACTTTTTGAGTATATAATTCACTGTACTTATTAGTATTGAATATCATTCATTGCTTTTGCTATACAGAGTGAACATCATAAGATGCTAGTAAATAAGGGGAACTACTTAAATGTGAGGCTGAATCTTCCTTTTTTTGTGCATCTCCATAGCACAGAAGATATTTAAACAGTTACTCTGCCTAAACTCTGGATATTTATGCTCTCTGTTTACTAAATTCCATTGATTGACTAAGAGCTAATCTACACTTTCATCAAATAAAGCAGATGTTTCATCACTTTCCATTTTTCCTTTGGCCCATTATAAACTGTGTCAAATTGAAAAAAAAATAACCTTAATTTTGACTCAAGGCTACCAAGATGGTCAGCTCTCTGTTTAACAGAAACATGTTATATAATTTGTATTTTATATAAATGTCTTCTGATGCCTGACTTTGGACCATTCATACTTTCATTGAAGGGATGATAGGTGGTAACGTAAGGAAGAACAGAGAGAGAAACAAAGAGAGAAAGGAGGAAAGAGATTTAGTTAGTTTAAACTTTGCATATATGACTACAAACCCATACATTATAAGACATAGGACATAATTAAATTAAGTAACAGATCAATGCATAATTATGTAAATCATAACTTCTTTCTATCAATTTTAGCTTAGGTTTTGTCTGGATCAATGAGTTCATATCTTCCTGACTTTGTACCCAGTGCTCTAATTTTATAGATGACAAAAGTAATACTCATTCAAGTGAAGAGACTTGCTCAACAGCTAGTTAAAGGCAGAACCAGTAGTATCTTGATCCCCAATCTAGTGATCTTCCTGATATGTCATATGGTCTACTAAATTTCCAAATAATAATCCAATATCATCATCAGAAGTTTCAGTAGAAGGAGGAAAATTAGTACATGTAATTCCATTTGGAGACTTAAAAGCCCTTGCTATTCCTAACTCTCTTTGAAGGGACATCTTCCCAAATGATACAAGCATCAAGAAAGTAAAGGGTATCACCTAAGTGTAGTTGTTATACCCCAAATTGGCTCCCAAAATTCTCACAAAGTTTGCCACTTGTCCAAACTTTGAATAGTCATATGAATGGTGGGAAAGAAGAATAAAACAATGACTACTTCAGATAACTTAGAATTTTATTTTCTTGTGCCCTCCCCCAACCATGTGTTGAAAAAAGGGCAAGTTTAGTTCTGGGGATTGTATAGGGCAGAGATGCTATCCATTGAAAAAGAAGAATGATTGTGGAATACCATATGCTTATGGAAAGGAAAGGAAGAGATCTCCAAAATACATTTGTTTATAGACTTCCATATAACTATTCTTATATACCTCTCAGTTAACGAGAATTGAGTTCATTTTTTAATAAAAAAAATTAAGATCCAACTTCAAAGTAGTTGCTGGTATGCCTTATGCCCTAAACCCTATTCCTCTATAATCCCTATTCTCTACTTCCCTTCCCTACAATTTTCTTTTACAACTCTGTTCTACCTTTTAAAAAACAAAATAAAAAAGACATTTTTCCTTGATATAGTTCTATCCCTTTCATACTCCTACAACCTTTTTGTGTCCATTGTACCCTGGCTCATCTCAGAAGACTGCAAATCTTTTTACTCCCAACACTATTGAGTGAATTCATCTCACATGCATACCCTCATATTGATTCAAAAGGAAAAAGGCAAAAGAGAAGATAGAAGTATGTCTCTTGTTCTTAAACTACCAGCACTAGACCAGCTAGCCTCCTTCTACCAATATATATCAACCTCTCTTCCTTTTTGACATTTATTCTTTAAATCTACAGAGCACCTTTGTAATGTAACAATAATAGGTGTTTTTAAGTTCACAGTAAAGTAAGCAAAATCAAAAGAAAAAAAATCCTCATAATGTTAGAGATGTCTGCTTTCAACAGAGTTCTATTTGTAAAGGATTTTGAAAATTCTAAATTAAAACAATATATGTTTTTTTTTGCTTGAAGGAAGATGATTCTAACTGAACAATTAAATGTTTACAGTTTCCCAAAAGTTTTAGTGCAGATTTAAGCTAGTTAAGTTATTAGAACTTAAAACTACATTTAGACATTTGGTATATCCAGCTTTCAGAGACAGTTACAAGTGTTGAAAGTAATTGCCATTATTCCAAATGATGAATGAAATGTCTTATTCTTCATCTTCTTGTTCTTGGTCTTCTTCTTGCTCTTGGTCTTCTTGTTCTTGGTATTGGTCTTCTTCATCTTCTTCTTGTTCTTCATCTTGTTGTTGCTGTTATTCTTCCTATTGTTGTTCTTCTTGGTCCTCTTTATCTTGTTCTTGTTTTTCATCATCATCTTGTTGTTGTTGTTGTTGTTGTTCTTTTTGTTCTTCTTCCTCTTCTCATTCTTGTTGTTGTTGTTGTTCTCCTTGCTCCTCTTCTTGTTCTTTTTGTTCTTGTTCTTCTTGTTCTTGCTCTTCTTTTCTTTCTTTCTTTTTCTACCTCTCCCTTTTTTTCCTATTACTGAAAACTTATACTTGCTATACCAGTGAACATTTTATATATACATGTGCATGTACACACACACACACACACACACACACACACACACACACACACACATATATATTTGCTATCCTGTTCCAGGATTGTTTTCTCCTTGACAATTTCTTTTTAATTTTAGGGATATAGATAAGCAGTTCTATCTTTCTTCTACTATCCAAACATTTGCTACTTTGGTGAATGAATGAGACAAATTATCTATTTCATTATGCCTGTCAGTCATAATAAATTATACCTTTAAAGTATGGACAACTTGACACAACCATTTTTTAAAGGTGGCATGATAAATAAAGTTTGATTTTAATCACTGAAATTCATGTTCAAGACTGTCCTCTTGACAGAACTTCTCCACCTTAACCCTCATACCATCAGCATTTCTATTTGGTTGTTTAAGAAATACCACTTAATTAACTTTGGTAGTTATGATCAAATCCCTTATAACTCTTACATTTACAAAAACCTTCCTTCCTTCCTGTAATTGTCTTTCTGGAGTTTAAACAATAAATTTTTATTGATGTTTAGATTCTAATATGAATGCTTTTTCTCTTTCCTTTGCACTATGAGTTCTTTAGTAAACAAGAAATAATTATAAGGCTCTTTGAAAATATAAATGTATTTATTTTTAACTTTTTAACTTCATGGACCATCTTAATAAAAGAGAGAACAGGAAAGGAAAAAAGGGATAATCAGAGGAGGAATAGAAACAGAAGCAAAACAATCAAGAATTTAGTTCTAAAATGTGAATAATAATAATAAATCCATGGAATTTATATTATTAAAAATTTACACTGGGGAAACACACATTTTAATAATGCAATGCTTTTGTTAAGTGCCTAGAGTGGGTCAAATAGCCAGTGGTGATGCAGTGGGTAGAACAGGGGAGACCCCAAAAGGAGTAGGCAGAATTGATGCTTGTCCTTGATAATTTTGTCATTTGCTTGGGCAGTTGAAATAAACACACAGGAAACTAGAGGCAAACAATAATGCCATAAAATAGAAAATTAGTGATAATAAAAATAGTGATATTATATACATTTAATATACAATATACATAATAAAAGATAATACATATAATAAAGATAAGGAATAGCCATAATGGTTCATGAACAGATGAAATATAGGAGGAAAATATGAATTGTCCTTTTCTGTGTCCTTAATAATGAACTTTAAATTTATTTTGAAGTCAGCAACTTAGAGGCATTTGCTTCTCCTTGTTATTCAAGAGAGCTGGGTTCATGTCCCAATTCTGCCACTACCTGGCTATGTGACATTGAGAAGTTCACCTTACTTTGATTCTTAGTATCCTTACCTATAAAACAAGGAATTTGTAATTGATCATCTTCCTTAGAGCAATAATGTTGCTGTGGCTCTGTGGAAGAGCAGATAGTTTTGTAAAAAGGATTCTTATGTTTTGTCCCTGATTCTACCACTAATTGGATGAATTTGAACAAATAACTTGTAATCAGGGCCTTGGTTTTCTCATTGGGTTAATTAAGGTGCTTCAACTATGCTATCCATGGGGGACAAAACAAGCTTTCTTCTAGCTTTGATATTCAATGATTTTAACTGCTTTATTTATAAACTGTAATTTTTATTCCAGTTCAATTCTCAACCCACTCTGCCTTAGCTTCTTGATTGACTATGGTCATTTTCAAATCATTATTTCTCTCCAGTATAATGAATATTTCATAAAATAAGAATTGAGATTACTTTGATAAAACTCATAGTAAGGAAACTCCCTCCAAAAAATGCAATGGATAAACTTGAGAGCATCCTTGGATTACTGACATTAAATGACTTGCTCAATGTCACACAATGAAAATGTATTAGAAGCATGACTTCTACAAAGGTTTTCCTGACCCTGACTTTCTCTGATCACTATGCTATACTGCCTTTTCAAAATGAAACTACTTAATACCGTGTTTTTATGTTAATTCTTTGATTCTGGAAAAATAGTTCTAACCTAATTCTCAAGCAAGTAATTGAGATAGTTTTATGACCTTTTCAGTCAGTCTATTAAATATTCTAGTAATTCCTTTGTTAATTTAAACAAAATCAAACCATCTTTAGTAAATACAGATCTAAAAAAGCATTATTTATTAAATCTTTCCTATAAAAGCCTGCCCCCTAATGTCCTTTAATGTCTCACTGTTGTGGATTAGACAAGATTATACCAGAAGAGCCCAAGCACTTAAAGGCCCTACTAAGGACCCATACTACACCAGAAAGGTCTTAACAAAAAACTGCCTCCTCCCCATCATTGGACCAGCCTAGCTTAGTTCTATCTCAGAACCATAAATTCCCCTGTAAGGGACTGATTTTTTGTGATTGATCACAACTACTCATGAAATCATCTCCTAAGAAAAGCAAGACTGGCAGTCTGTAACTGTGAAGGGACTGCCTATACTTATGAACATTTTTAACATAAAGAGCCATTCCCCAAAAATTGGCCTGATTAGATTTTTCTTAGAGTGGATGATAGTGATAACAACAATACTTATTTAGTGCTTTAATGCAAAATGCTTTACATTTATTATCTTATTTGATCTCAGCTGGGCCAAGTTTTTAGTTTATGTGTTCATTTTAGCCTGAATTGATTAGGGGAAACAACAGTATGCAATTTGAAAATAATTTAAAAAGAAATATTGTAAGATCTACTATACTATATTTAAAAACTGATTTGTCCACTAGATTTAATACCATCTCAAAAAGAAACATGTAACATTTATTCTCTGCTCATCTCTGACTTTTTAAATAAAATTTAATTTGCAGTTCATCATGAAAATCTAGGATCATCATAAAAGAGCTAGGCCAGCCCATGATGATAAAAACCATAGGCTTTAATTTGGCAAAATTTAACTGACATGAGGGAAAATACAAAACTTAAGAAGACAAGATTCAAACAGAAAGGAAGAGGCAAAGACAAGGGAAGAACATAGAAAGGTTCCCAGACTTCAGGTAGGATAGGCTATGAGGAGGAAGGAAGGAAGATCAATGATTGTCCTATTGAGAACCTCCTTAGCTTTTTCCCTTCCACCTTCAGGTGTCCAGTCACTCTCCATGTCCTGAGTAGTAGACAATTGAGGTCTCTTTCACAATGGCAGCAAGTGACCCTTGTTCCCAAAATAGGAAAATAGTCGACATCTCCCAGACTAATTAGTGTCTGATCATTATAGTGAATCAACACTCATCTCAACAATGTAAAATGTGGCAGCAGAAAAATCATGACTTGTTTGTGGGTTTTATTGGTTTCCTATCTTATAGGTTTCAGGCAGGGAAGTGCCAATTAACAAGACTGTGTGGGCCATGGGAATTTCTAGATATAAAGGGTCCTGACAGAGAAAGGTTCAGAAATCAGAGGGGGCATATCAAGAGGCAGCCCATCCTAAGAATCATAGGACCAAAAAATTGTTGAGATTTAATTATTTTTCTAGCCAAGAAAATTAATGAATTCATTTTAAAAACCATTAACCATTGGCAAGCTAGCAAATACATGTTTTCAAGCAAAAGAACAATCCAGGTGAGGTCTTAAGATTATTTTATATATCTAGTGTTCTTTGTATAATTTAACACATGCTAGAATTTCTTTCAGACACCCACTGTAGTTATGAGCCAATGTGTTACCATTTAACTGGGATAAAACAGTGGCTTATTTTTGCCCTATAAAACTGTCTTGCCTTGCATGGTGTTTATGATGCATCAGATGTCCTAACACGGGGGTAGAGATGTACCTCTGTCTGTTGCAGCTGAGAAACACAGATGCATTATAGTATCAAGAGGAATCTTCTTTCTGAGTCCTACGATCCTTACTCTGTAATTCTCTATGTGGTCAATGAGCTATCATTCACTCTACCAGTTATGGTGCACAGCTGTTCAATTTATGTCCTGTGACTCCTTGATCTGTTCTCACATAGGATAATTGGGCTAACTTCCAGCATTTAATCAGACCCTTTCAAGATCTAGTTACAAGATACTATTTTTTTAATGTTTATACGATATGGTTTCCAAATGAAGGAGCTGGAGCCCATAGGTATAGGGAATTTCATGTTTCATTATTCATTTTTCAATATTTTTCCATGTTATCTTTGGTTCTCTATCATCACAATTTTCTTGACCTCTAAAAGTGAAAAATTAAAACAAAAGGGAGGATAATCACCTATGTGTTTTAAAAGTAGCTTTAATAGTCTTGGCCTTTGAAAAAATCACTTTCATTTCAGCTAAATGTTCTACCATTTTCACTGACCTTCCTATTTTTTTTTCACCTCATATCTGTCATCCTTTATAGAGAACCCACAGAGATGACTGTATGATATTGTCCCAATTAGAAGAAAAGAAAACATTTCTAGATTGTGATCCTGCAGGAATTGCTACCATTAGGGAATCTTGTTCACTTCAGTGAGAAATGGGATATAAATAAGGCAATGAAAATTTCTTATGTTGCTAAGCTAGTGATTTGCCCTGCTACTGACCCCTTACATAGAGGCTGCTTTGCAATCTGAAGCCTGGCCCAGTGAGCTGTAATGCAATTGATCCTACGTATAAAACATTGCATATTATTTCCCTCATTGATTTAGTCTAGTTCTATTCTCCATATCCTGCCATTAAATTGATCAATTAATATCTAATACTGCTCATGTATAGCAGTAGAAAATAATGCAGCAAATTATATTTCCTCAATGACAGGCTATGGCTATTCAGTTTCTGGGATTTAGAGAGTAAAATTTTCAGTAATTCATTTTCACTTGAGGGAAGAAGACACATTTGGTCTTCAACAGAGGAAAATCTGAAATATAGACCATTTAAAAGAAATAATAATAATAGTAATAACACCTAACAAAGCCCTTTGAGATTCGTCAAACACTTCACATACTTTATTTTATTTAATTCTCACACCATTATTACTATTACTATTGTCGCTTTATAGATGAGGAATCAAATGAGTTTGAGAAAGATTAAGTTGCTTGTCTAATATCATGCAACTAGTAAGCATATGAGTCAGATGGCTGCTTTCAAATCTGACCCTCTATCCACTATGCTAGCTTGCTGCCTTAGTTGTGTTACTTTTAAATATATATAAAATGGGGAGGGTGACATTGACTAGAAGGATTCTAAGATCTCTTTCAGCTCTAAACCTATGATACTATTTTTACCACTGACTGAAAACTTTCTGTGTTCAGAAACCCCTTCATTCACCTAACTATATCTTTTGCTAATTAACAGCAGCTACTCTATTACTAGGAACCTGGGACTGAATTAGTAAACAAGTTCTAATCTAGACTCTGAAACTGAATCAGTTTCTCTAGCCTCTCTTTAAAATTAAAATTTTGGATAAAATTAATTTCATTTCAATTCTATATCTTGAAAAAGTACAAAATCCACTTTTGTGACTAACACATAGAGAAGCAACATCATAGTAAAGCAATTCAACAGAGAACTAGGTTGGATATATACTAATTGTGTGGCCATATACAAAATTTTATGTCTGAGTGCCCCAAACAACTAACCAAGTATAAAAAAGGCAAATCAATAAGCATTTATTAAGTATCACTATGTACTAGACAATGAAGCCATATACTGGAGATACAAAAAAAGGTTTTAAAAAAAAAGAACCCTTGCTATCAAGGAGCTCACAGTCTAATTAAGGAGACTATATGCAAACAACTATGTACAAGCAATATGTGTGTATATGTGAGTATACACACACATATATAGAGACATATATGTGTGTATATACATGTATATATAAATAGGTGTGTGTACACATATACATATGTAGGCATATACATACATAGGTTAAATTAAACGTAAAGATACCAAAGGGACAGTACCAAAATTAAAGAGGACTAGTAATTGATATTTTAGCTGAAAACTGAAGAAATTTAGAGAAGCTGAGATACAGAGATAAGAAGAGAGAGAGAAAGTACCAGATATGGCCCAGATAGTAAAAGTTCTTGAATATGGAGATGGAGTGTGTCATTTGAGGAAAAGCAAGAGGCCAGTGTTATTGCATTTTTGAGTATGTAGGGATGAATAGAGTATGACTGGAAAGATAGAAAGTTGCCAGGTTATGAAGAATTTTGAATACCAAGATAATTTTAAATTTGTTCCTATAAGAAATAGGGAGCCATTAGAGTTTATTGAATGAGGAAGGGTAACCTGGTCAAACTTTTGTCTACAAAAGATCAATTTGTGATTAAAGAAATGCAGATTAAGACAACTCTGAGGCACTATTTCACACATCTCAGACTGGCTAAGATGAACAGGAAAAAATAATGATAAATGTTAGAGGGGAGGTAGAAAAATTGGTACCATACATTGTTGGTGGAATTGTGAAGTAACCCAACCATTCTGAGGAGCAATTTGGAATTATGCCCAAAGCATAATCCAGCAGTTTCTCTACTGGGTTTATATCCTCAAGAGATCATAAAAAAGGGAAAAGACCCATAGGTACGAAAATGTTTATAGCATCCCTTTTTATAGTAGCAAGGAACTGGAAATTGAGTGGATGCCTATTAGTTGGGGAATAGCTGAATAAGTTATGGTATATGAATGTAATGGAATAGTATTGTTCTATAAGAAATGATAAGCAGACTGATTTCAGAAAAACTTGAAAAGACTTGCATGAACTGATTCTAAATGAAGTGAGTTGAAACAAGATAACATTGTATACACTAACAACAAGATTGTATGATGATCAATTGCAATACTTGATTCTTTTCAACAATGTAAAAACTTCAACAATTGTAAAAACTTAGCTCTTTTCAACAATGAGGTGATTCAAGGCAATTCCAATAGATGTAATAGAAAGAGCCATCCATATCCGGAGAGAGAACTGTGGAGCCTAAATGTGGATCAAAGTATAGTATTTCCACTTTTTTTGGTTGTGGTGGTGTTTGTTTGCTTATGTTCTTTTTTCTTCATGTTTTTCCTCCCCTTTGATCTGATTTTTTTGTGTGCAGTATACAAATATGGAAATATATGTAGAAGAATTGCATATGTTTAACTATAGTGGATTGATTGCTCTCTAGGGGACTGAGGAGGGAGGGAGAAAAAATTAGAACACAAGGTTTTGCAAAGGTGAATATTGAAAACTATCTTTGCATGTATTTAGAAAATTTAAAAGCTATTATAATGAACAAAAAAAGGAAAAAGATCAATTTGATAGCTAAGTGGAAGATAGGCTATTATAGAACAGGAATATCAGAAGACAATTACAGTAATCCAGGTGTGAAATAACAAGGCCCTTCCTGGATCAGGTTGGTGACAGTGTCATAGAACAAAGATAGGCTTCAAGGTTAGAAATAACAAGAGAGGTTAATTGGTTGGATATGGGGTAGGGTATTTGAGAATGAGTGAGAAGTTGAGATTAACATGTAGGGATAGAAAATGTCCCCCCCCAAATGCCTAGTTTGTTCCCATTTAAAAGCTAGATTGTTCTCATTTAAAGCTTGAAATAGACACAATTTAGTATATTTCTCACAAACTTGAAGATGCTATTTTGTATTTTAAAGAAACTACTTCAATTCCTTTGAGTCCTCCAAGTCATGACTATTACTCTTAGACATATTACATCTGATGCTTGAAGAATTTGCACAATACAATCATTAGTTAAAGTTTATTTTTTTTTTAATTTTTTAAATTTTTTTGCTTTTTTGCTGAGGCAATTGGGGTGAAGTGACTTGCCCAGGGTCACACAGCTAGGAAGTGTCTGAGATCAGATTTGAACTCAGGTCCTCCTGACTTCAGGGCTGGTGCTCCATCCACTGCGCCACCTAGCTGCCCCTAAAGTTTATTTATAAATGTTTTAAATTATCTTAAAGTTGGGGCAGCTAGGTGGTGCAATGCTCTATCAGCCAGCACCAGACCTGAAATCAGGAAAACCTGAGTTCAAATCTGGCCTCAGACACTTGACACTTCTTAGCTGTGTGACCCTGGACAAGTCACTTAACCCCAGTTGTCTCAGCAAATATATATATATATATATATATATATACATATATGTACATATGTATGTATTTATACACATATATATCTTAAAGTTTTAAAAATTGTTTTTGCTATTTTAAAATTGATACAAAGCACAAACATGAATATTGCCACAGAATATTGGTTATGGAACTGGGAATTTCATTATGAATAATTTGTTTTTGTTTTTAAAATATATGCTTAATTTAACGGGTTAGTTCCAAGTTTTTCTTAGTAGACTATTTCTTTAGGTCATGTCCTCAACTATTTTTCAAATTGCCTAACACTAACTGCTTTTCTGAGGTCTTCCAGGCTTTTAAAGGAACTGAATCATTAGGCTCTTGTTGATTTGCTTTTGAAGGTTGTGTATTTAAAGGCAGAATCAATGTTTACATTAATTTACTAAGCTTGATAGGGTTTAGCCCAAATTGACTTGATGTGTATTCAGACAACTACTTATCAGGGTCATTCAGCAATGACCTTTTTCAGGTGCCTCTTCTTCTCTCTGTTGGCTTCTGGGAACATAAATAAAAGGAAATAGTTCAATACCAAGATAACCAGAAAAACGTTACAAGACTAAACTAATGCATTCCTTTGTCTTCCAATGCTTCTTATAGTCTCAATATTAGTAGTGATTGATAAATTTATTGATAAAACACAATGTTCCTTTCAAATCTACCTTTTTTCCCCCTTAACTTCAAAGCTACCTGCCACTTAATTTATAGTGTATGAAAAACTAATACTTGGAAATTAGCACTACTCCTCCCAAAAAATCTACCTTGTAATCTGAATTGTTACCAGTATACTTATCTGCTACTTTTGGCAGATGTTAAAAATGGCTACCAAAATTCCCATTTACATTGGTCTATGTAGAAACCCAAATGAAGTATCAATGTTTCAAAAGTCAAGGTCAAAAGCTAGGAAGAATAGCAAGAAGATTATGAATAAGTCTATACAAGCCTCTAGGTAAAATCTAGAAGTCCCAATTCTGTCTCAGCAATAGCAGAGCATTCTGACTTTTAATAAAAATGATATATTTTTATCCTTATATTTGGCATTAAATAGCCCACTTTTGGCCACTGGATATCTATGGGCATTTCATGATAATTAGCTTTGCTGCATTCAAAAAGAAGTATCATTGAGTGGTTTTTTTTAACTTCAGAATGTGGAATTTGTTTCTCTTTCAGAAGACATGTTGCTATCCAAATTATTAGAACTTTTGAATAAACTTGAGGGGTTTTTTTTGCTCCTTTTCTGCCTTAAGAAATCTAGAGAAATGCAAAGCTTTGGGAGAGAACAACAAAAAAAGCAATGCTATTATTTTTGTAATGCCACCATCATTATCCTTATTGATGTTATAATGCCTCCCATTATCATAGTATTATAAAGGTTGCATTCTAATTGGTGAGCAAATGATCCAAATGTATTTCATTATTAATATTTTAACTACTGGCTGTGAAAAACAATATTATATTGTGAAATATGGGTTGAATGTAGCACGATGGACACAAAACCTGTTTTTCCTTTAAAATTCTTTTCTGGCAGCAGGAAAACCAATGAAATCCCTTAGAAGCAGGTCATTCTGAAATACCTAAGGGAAGATCTTTTTATGGAAATACTTAAATATTTGATATCTTCTGTAGAGTAAAATAAAATGAAATTGTTTTGAGTAGCATTTTTCTGAAATAAACCACCCCTTTCCTTGTGGCTCAAACATCAAAAGGAAAACAGGACAATTTTTAAAAATGTTTTGCAACATTGGTGTGCAGCATATTAAAAGAACCTGATTTATAGTGTTTATTGATAAAAAAATGAAACTTTCTTAATTCAGATATCTTAATGTAAATGAACCCATTATAGTCACATTGGTTAAAAAGGTAAACTTATTTCAAGATGAAGTAACTATCTACAACTTTATGACAATATTTGAAAGGTGTAGATATAATTTTAATACATATTTTAATGTATTTTTTTTGGATTCTTTTCTTCACATGGGAGCTGGAGCTTAATGTATTGGGTAAAGATGATTTAAATTGACTCTGATGTACAGCAGACATCCCCAGGGAAACCATATTTTGCAAATGATGTGACTAGGCTTCAGGGGAGAAAATGCCAGGAGTGATGACTGAAGGTGTTATAGTTTAGAGTACTCCCAAGGAATTATGTGATTTATTAAAGAAAGGATAAAAGGATCATTCTCACCTCTCCTCAGTAACCAGTTCTAGGACTTAACTTGAACAGACCACAACTCTTTTGGTGCAACATTCTCCTATTATAAGCTCTCCCTCCATTGTCCAATGAATACATTTACTATCAATTAATAAGTTCTTGCTATGTACAAAACATTGTGGTAAATACTGGGGGAAATACTAGAAAAATAAGACAGTCCTACCTCTCAGAGAGTTTTCATTCATTATAACAGAAGAGAATACAAATGGAACATTTTATCTGTGAGTCACATAGAAAAAAAAATATATTTCTTAGAGAGTTTCAGCAAAGCATGTAGTAATAGGTCTTCTTCAATGTCATTTTCACTGATGAGAATATATCAGTTTCTGGTTTGAACCATTTCACAAGAACTTTCTTCTGTGGATCTTCAAATGACATAGCTGTAGGAGCTGGTTTGCCTATTTAGTGGATTATAGTTGGTACAACTTCTCCCTTCTGAGTTGGCTGTTGGTGCTCTAAAAGCCATCAATCTAATCTCTTGGCTGATGAATATTATCACCTATTACCACCTACACAGATATTGAGAAAATTCAACCTTCCATTTTCCCCAATAATAGCCAGTAACTGTCCTTCAAATTAAGCCATGGCATCTATAGGAGTCATTCTTTAAATCAAGGAAGTTAATATTAAATAAGTGCCCTGCCTTTCTTTATTTTTTTGGTAAGGTATGTTTTCCTATACAATCAGGCAAGGAAGAATGGAAACATCCTAAGACCTCATATAACTCCTATAGCAAAATCATGTCTCTTCCAAATGTTCCTAATTGTTGTCAAAAAAGCAACTTATTCTTTACTCTCCTTTAATCCAGTGCTGGGGGGAAGACTAGAAAAATAAGACAGTCCTATTTCTCAAAGAGCTTTCATTCATTTTAACACAGGACCAGTTGCCAAATCCTGTTCTTATGTGCTTATTTCTCCCATATGTCCTCCTTTTCCCGTTTAATGAAGTCATCAGCCCTAATTCAGGCTTTCTTCACCTTTTGACACTATTTTTTCAAAAGTCTCCTACTTGATATTTCTGCCTCAACTATCTTCTCTTGCCAATCCATCTTCCACACAAAATTACCTTGCCACTTTCCTAATCATTAAATTCTTTTACTTCCTTACTGTCTCTAATATTTTATCTTCATCAGATGTGTTTCAAATGTCTATTTTTATGAAAAATAATATATAATTATATAGTGTAATATATTATAGTACATTATATTTATATATAATTAATAAGTAAATATGTATTTGTGTATTTATTATATTTGTATTTGTTTATTTGTGTATTATATTAGAGCCTTTGTTCTTTTTTGCTGAGGCTCTGAAATCAAACAGCTTGGGGTTCATTGGCACACAGTCATCAAAAAAAATTAAAATTGCTCTTTATCTTTTATATCAGATAAGAATAACTGAGAAATCTTCAAGAAAGAGCCTACTGATCCAAAAGTGAACGCATTATCTCCTGAAAAACAACTAGATTGTAGCTTTTCCTTACCCCCTAAGCTTCAGTTTTCCATATCCTCCAATTAAATGAAATATGATAAATATTTTGAATTGAATACCTACTATATATTCTTCACTGTAGTTGTGGATGTTTGCTTCTTGGGGTAATAAGGAAGAAATAATCATTACTTTTTAAATGATGGAAGTTTAGAAATAATCTCATCTAATAAGTTTAGTATATGCTAGATGAGTACTGCAGGTGACATTCTGTGTATTTTATAGATGAAGGAATTGAGTCCCAAAGATGTTAAATAATAAATAAAAATAATAAATAGTCAATAAATGTGTCTTAAAACTCTCAATTTAGTACCCATTATTATATACACTGGCAAAGCAAATGTATCATGAAAATTTTGAAGTACTTGAATGAAACTGATTTTAATTGATGTGGAAACTCCCTCCAGCATTACAAATTCCACCCCATTTCACCATTCATAGCACCCATCTTGTATAACTTTTGCCATATCTTCCCATAATACCCCTGTAAAACATTTTCTTAATATTCTGGGGAACATTCTTTCCCTTGATATTGCATCAATATCAGTGAAACAAGTTGTGTGAACATTGGTTATGCTTTGTTCTAATTATTTGATTAGCTCATCTGTTTTTTTAGTAATAAATTCTGTGGATACCATCTTTTAGCCTTCATAATTTCTTAGAGAGGCAGTTTGATATATTACATGGAGGATAGGATTTAGAGCTAGAAAGAGCTATTACCACTGACTCTAACTAGCTGTTATAAGTATATGTCACTTGACACCTCAATGCAAATAAACAGCGCTCTAGAACTTTAAGCAATTATAAGTAATTATAAGTAAGATGTTTTCCTATCTGTTTAGGTGACTGGAGTTTCTTGATAGAAATTCCCTATCCTGATTAACACATATTTTAAGACACTTCCCTGTACCCTGAAAAAAAAATTGAAATAGGTTTTGAACATCTGAAGAATTCAAGGGAATGTAATGGATATTATGGGCATTCAAAGCTTTGTCAGATATTAATCCTGCACCCAAGGATGAAAAGAGAATATAATGTATCTCTCTAAATCAGTAAGTAAAACCACAACTAGCACATAACTGAAGAAAATAAGATATTTGATTCAAATTCTACCTTTGGGTATAAAAACTCAACTTTGGGTGAGATTTATTCATTTAGCAATTTTCATCCCTTAAGGGTGATCTTGGAGGGAAGGGGTGTTTGGTGGACCACAAAGTATATATATAGCAATCTTAATCTTTATCAAGAGAAGCATCATGCCTGGAGTTAATAGTCTTGCGCTCCTCTGCTCTAGTCAGGAGTATATTGTTCAGATGTGGGTGCCATGTTTTAGAAATAATATCAGTAATCTTGAAAAAGAAATCTAAGATCATGAAGGGTTTTCACGAGATGTAAAAATTATCTGAAAGACTTAGAAATGTTGACCTAGATAAAATAAGAATTACGTAGGAGTAAGGGAAAATGGTAACTATTTAAATATTTAATATGGTATCCTATGGAAAGGGATTAGACTTGCTCTGATTGAGCCAATAAAAGAGAAGAAGAAGTGAAATCGCTTAACTGTAGATTTAGGATCAATGTAAGGAAAAGTTTTCAAATTTAGAGCTGCTCCAAAGTGGAGAAGAATGTCTTGGGTAATAGCAAATTTCTCTTATTTCCAAGAAGGCAAGGTGATCACTCAGGCACATACTGGACTTCATGGCCTTGGAAATGAAGTTGCATCCAACTCAGAGATTCTTAATATATTAGAAATTTCTCAGCCATATCTTAAAAATAATAGGTTTATTATAGCCAGTCAATGAAATGATAAAAGCCATTAGCCACCTTCAGTCCTGTTAAATCTTTCTGACACTTCCCAAAACCTAGCCATCACTCACAAATTATAGCAGTTTGAAGGCAAAGATTCTGCATCTTTAGTTGCCAAAATCATATGATATTTTATTAGATGTTCAATCTTCTTCAGCCTACACACATCTGAATATTCTCTAAAAGTTCAAAAGAGATGGCATATTGTAGTAGTGATAGTGATAGTGGTAGGAGAAGTACTGGTGGTAGTGGGAGTAGTAACAGCAGCAGCTAGCAGTTAGTAGTAGTAGGAATAGCAGCAGCAGCAGTAATAATGTTTTCTTTTGAACTTTGCAAAACATTAATGTATTACTTCATGTGAAGTTCATAATCATAAAAGTACTAATAGCATCTTCATTTTATTGATGGAAAAACTGGGGCTCAGAGAATTCAAATGACTTGTTCATAGTCATAAAGGTGGTATTTGAGGTAAGTAAACATAGAGGATCAAATAGAGGACTGAATGTCAGGAAACCCCTATTTTGAGTCTCAGCTCTGTTATTTGTAGCCTACAAATAGCCAAAAGAAATCTCAGAGATCGTTTCACAGATGAAAAACTTGAGGCTGGGAGAGGTGAAATGAATTCTGTAAGGTCAGACAAAGAAATGAGCAAGAATTCAGACCCAGGTCTACTGGGTTTGTTTTTTTTTTTTTTTTGTTTTGTTTTGTTTTTTTTGCTTTTTGATGAGGCAATTGGGGTTAAGTGACTTGCCCAGGGTCACACAGCTAGGGAATGTTAAGTGTCTGAGATAAAATTTGAACTCAGGTCCTCCTGACTTCAGGGCTGGTGCTCTATCCACTGCACCACCTAGCTGCCCCAGGTCTACTGATTATTAAGGTGATTATTACTTAATTTAAATTAACAATCAATATAATTCTTTCTCTGAAACACTATGATATTGGACACATTTTTTCCTGGATCTCAGTAGAGAATTGGACAATATCCAAAATCTTTTCTACCTCTACCATTCTAGGGAGCAGTATAAAATGTTGCATAGTATTTACACAAAGGTAAGGAGAAGGGATGGATGTCAAATCAATCCTCATTCAGTGAATAAAACCAAACCATTTTAAATAGTGAGAAGATTCTTTATTAGACCAACTGTAAGATGAAAAAGCAGATCAGTTCCTATTTTTACAGAGCTTAGAATCTACTTAGGCACAGGAGCAATTAATAAAAGGTGTCTGGAATTGAGGCAAGGGACATACCTGTAGAGTTATGCAACTACTGAAAATTCCATGTATTCCATTGACTTTAAGGGTGAGTATATAACTTATGCTTTGATAATTAAATTCTGTAATGTGTTCATATATTGTAGACAGTATGTATCCTTCTATATCTAGGCCTCCTTTTTCCATTATACAGTACCAAGTGTGGTACTAGTTGAACATCATAAAAATAATTGGTTGCTTTTTGAATATTAGTTGATGAACTTATGTTCATCATATGATGATTTGTGGACCATATGATATTTGTGGACCAAAGACTAAACTTCTACATGTTGTTTAAAAAAATGTATTTTTGTAGATGTGATTCTTTATTCAAGCTATGGTAGTAAGCAATATTAACTTCTCTAGACCTCATGAACATCACAGAATCATAAGACAGAACTTTAGAGATAAATTCATCCATCTAAATTCTCTTACTTTACAGAAGAGTTAATGAGATTCGATGTTTTGTTCCGTTACATGGATATTGTGTGACTGAATCAGGACTTGAACTCAGGTCTCTCCTTACACCTACCATAATATACTTCACTAAACTCTCCTCAGACATGCTTGTTGTCAACTACTTGAGTATGTAACAGGCAGATTTAGAGAGGTGTATTGTATGTAGGAGATGGTGTAATGGTTGTGGAGTCAGGAAAATCTGGGTTCAAATTCTACTCAGATGCTTCATAGCATTTTCATCCTAGGCAAATCTTCAGTAGACCTGAATTTCTTCATCAGTCACATGAAGCACTGGACTCACAAACCTCTAAGATCTCTTCCATCTATGATCCTATGATTCTTTGCTATGATTCAGGGTTCTTTGCTTGAAAAGCATTACCAAAATACAGAGTAACATCATGCTTTCATTTTATTCTTACATAACAAAGAACATATACATAGTGAGAACTGTCAGGTTTACTTCTGTCAAAAGGTAATGGATGATGCTGTAAGGTTATGTTTTAAAAGGAAGGATTATCCTGTGAGAACATTTGTAAATGGTGTCCAGAAGAGAAAATGAAAACATTTCAAGAATTAGGGGTTTCTCTCTAAAATAAAACCACTGGTTACAATTCTTGGAATTTTATTGTCTTCCCTATGTGGATTTCTATGTCTGATTATTTTTTCAAGAGTTCTTATTTAATAAAAGACTGAATAATGAGTTATATTAACATAAAATTGTCACCAATTTGAAGCATGTAGGAAGGCTCTGTATTAATTAAAAAGAGACATTTCTATGGCTTTCCCCCCTACGAGAATTAAACCCCCTAAATTTTATTAAAAGTTTCTTTTCAGAAATGTGATTCAGGCTTCTAGACTTTAAGTAACATAACAGACAGCTAGTATTCACCCACATATGCCATTTGAAAGGAATTAGGCTGACTACTACTATTCTGTGCTGGGTTTCTATGAGCCAAAATTGATGTGTGCCAAGAAAAAAAACAATTAAAGCTCTTAAGCTTATTTTTCAAGGTGTATTAAATTGGCAAGAGTTTTAACTATCTGTTTATTTTTAAGAACCTCAGAAAGACCCCTCAGGAAACAGTACCAGCTGAGCCTATTGGTCTAAAAGGTAAAAGCAAATTCATTTTCATAAATAATCTGAATTCCATTATCTTTTGAATTCACTTCTAGATAGAAGTAAAAGATAAATATGTTAATAGAGACTAGAGAGAAAGAAGAATCAGATACAGAACTATTTCTAAATTTAAAAAATTTAAGAGTATCTTTGAATAAAGATCTTTTTTTTAAAGTTGAAGGCCTTAATATTCATTCAATTATGTATAACTCTGTGAGAAAACTAGTGGGGGATACAAAACTCAGTCACTGCATTCAAAAAGCATGTCACCTTTGCTATCTTTCCAGATTTCTAATATCCTCCTCTGTAGGGTCCCCCTCCACATAAACTATAATCTGCTGACTCTGGTCCACTTGCTGTTCCTTGCAAAAGACAATTGATGTCCTGAACCTGAGTGTTTTATTGGTTGTCTGTCATGTCTTGAACACTGTCTCCTCAACTATGCCCATTTCTGGGCTTCCATTAAATCTTAGTTAAAGTCTCATCTTCAAAAAGAAGACTTTCCTATCTGTCCTTAATCTTAATATTTTCCCTCTGAGATTAATTCTAATTTGTTATGTATGTACTTTGTTTAGTTGTCCTCTCTTCCTCCATCTCCTTCTTTCCTTTTTCCCCCTTTCTCCCTTACTCTTTTTTCTCTTTGTTTCTTTTTCTATCTCTGTCTTTGTCTCTGTAATCTATTTATAACTATATTTGTGTATGTGCATATATATATATATATATATATATATATACATACACATATGTGCATGCATGAACATACATACATACACCTTTTAGAAAATCATCTTAACCATATATTTGGAGTCCTTGATACTCAATTGAGTCATAATTATGTGTACTCTGATATTAAAAAGCCGATTTTCAAATATTTGTTTTTAAATATGCATAATCTTTTGATAGATAAAAATTTTAAACTTAATGCAAAAAGGAGGAGGAATGTGAGGACTGAGATGGTAGATGCAATCAATTGACAGAATTTGTTCTAATTGGAAAAGAGCAATGAGTATAGAGTATTGGGGATTTCAACTTTACCAGATATCTGCTAGAAGACATATTCTTCTAGAAGTACAACTTATAATGTGTGATCTACCTTCTGACAATTTCATCTCTTAGAAGGTAGGGAACATAACAATAAGCCTAATTCTGATCTTAATACTAAATTGGCTGAAGATGGAAACTTTGGGACAAAGTGGAATTATCACCTTAGAGTTTGGAATAGTCAATAATAAGAAAGCTAAACTGATCCTGAAAGCTGATTTCAAAAATTCACAAACAACATTGGGCAACATCCCATTTCCAGAATGGATTTAAGAAGGATTAAAAGAATACTGGTCAAGAAGGATGTGATGAAAAATTCAAAAAAAAAGGGGGGAAAGGACTTTATAGAAAATTACTTTCATGATATTTATTACTACTGTTCCCCAAGTTGCTAGTACCTTTTCCCCAAGAAATTGGTTTGTATTTACTTTGAACACATTTTTAAAAATTTTCTGCATATTTAGTTGTTTTACCTCAATAGAATATAAGTCCCTTGAGGATAGTCTCTTTCTTTTTCTTTCTTTCTTTTTTTTTCTTCCCTTTCTTGCTTTTATTTAGTTTTGTTGTATTTTTGGTATCCTTAGAGCACATGCCTGGCACAAAGTAGATACTTAATAAATGCTTGAACTGATGTATTGTTGGTGGAATTCTGAACTGTTTTAGCTATTCTGGAGAACAATTTGGAACTATTCCCTAAGGGCTACCAAACTCTGCATACCTGCTGATCCATCAATATTCCTGGTCTATATCCCCCCCCCCCCAAAATAAATGAAAGAAAAGGGGAAAGGATCAATTTGCACAAAAATATTTTTTCCAGTGGTAAAAAAAAAAAAAGGAAATTGAAGGCATGCAATCAATTGGGGAATGGCCAAAGAAGTTGAGATCCACAATTATGATGGAATACTATTATGGCATAAGAAAGGGAAAGCAAAATAGTTTTAGAAAAGCCTGGGAAGACCTATATGAACTGATGCAAAATGAAGTGAGAATCCAGGAGAATGCTGTAAATAGGAACAATCTTTGTAATAGTGATCAATTGTCAGAGACGTAGCTACTTTGATTAAGACAAAGATCCAAGACAATTCCCAAAAACCTGAAAAATGCTATTTCCCTCAAGACAGAACTAATGAACTCTGAGTGCAGATTGAAAAATACTATTTTCATTTTTTCATGTTTTTGCTTTTTGTTTTTGTTTTGAAATATGCTTCAAATGACTTCACAAAGCCTTGCCTGGCTTTTCAACATATAAAAAATAGTAAAGAGGCAGGAGAAAATTTAAAATTTAACATTTTAAATGAAATTTTAAAATAAATAACATTTAAATAAAGAAATCAATGTTTGATGCAAATATAACACTTGCTTATTTTTCTTCCTACTTCTTCTGATCTCAGTAACATTAACCTTTTTGAATATCTTGCTTTTACCTTAGGATGAGATTAGGTACCTTGACCACCTCATACAGAACTAAGAAACAAAGCTGGTATTCAAACTGCATTCTCCTGATACTAAAGACAAGTCTTTCTATTCCATCACCTTGCTTTCTCTGAGTTATCTCCTACACACACTATTTCTTCTTCTCCAGCAAAATATAGCCCCTGATCGTTTTGTACCTAGACTACTGTTAACATTCTCTTTGCTAGCCCATTCACAACCCATTTCTCTTTCCTCTAGGAAATTCCAAAGTTGTCTTCATCCTAGCTTCCTTTCTTTAATACCGTAGTTCTTTTCCTCAAAGTCATTCAAAGGATATTAACTGGTTGTTCTGCAATTTGTGGATACTTCCTGTCTCTTTTCCTGTCCAAGAGATAACAATAATGAATATCTGCCCAATCTGTTGTTTTGATATTATGATGATTAGTTGGAAAAGTAGATGTAAAGATACTAAGAAAGAAAAAAAATGATACTGGAATTATTCCTTTTCAAGTATTGCACATACAACTAGATGTGCCAGTCTGTGGCACATCATTTATGCATGTATTTATCATGTACTCATTAAGTGCCTATTATGTGCACAAATACTGCGAGGTATAGCCCTGATTTTAATGACTATAAAGATTAAAAAAAAAGTGGTAAACAATTTCCTTCTTTTGCAGACTCCTACAACTTGGAGTTCTGTGTGCTCATCCCAAACCTCATTCAGGGTTGACTGTCTGACCTGATTTGTAGCTTAATAATAATGCATTAGGTGTGGGTTCTCAGGCTAACACCCTTGCTGTCTGAGCTGTCTCTCTCTTATGTTAAGCCACTCGGACTATAAATTTCTTGAAGTGAAGGACAAAATCTGTACATAAAAATTTGAAGGGAAAATTGCTGAGTATATTTGAAATATTGGACAGTTTTTAATGTACTGTATGAGATATGACAAATGAGTATCTGTGTAAATTAATAAGCCTCTCTTTGAAGGGCCTGGTGGTCTTGTATGAATAACAAGGAAATGTACATGGTAACCAGTGTTCTTGCATTCTGTCAGGTGTTTTAAAGTTCACTGTCATAACTCTGTTCCCCTTGACCTTTTTCTATGATACCTTCCAGATATTTGAGTTGCTAGTTGAGTTCTAACTGGACATCTGACCTATAAACCCTCATTCCTTTTCCCTTTAGTGCTAGATAAATGTCTTCTACATATCTTTCTCTTCTCTGAGACTGTCTATTCCTTAACTGTTCAACAATTCACTGTTGAATGAAAATTAGTCTGCTTTCTTATGCTTGAGGATGCTTCATTCCCATTTGGACAGATTTAGATTTTTTTTATCTTGATGTTTGAAAATCAAGTTCATTATCATTTTGATTCATGATAATAATTGCTTTTGTGTATGACTGTTGATAACTAGAAAATCAGCATGTATCATCACTTAGTCATTTTCCAGCTCTGAAGCTAACGACTCAAAAGCTAATGGAAAATGGTCACCTTTGGTTTTATAAAGTAAAATGCATGTCAGCTAGATCCATGAGTCAGTTTTATCTGTACCATAAAAAAATTAGTTGATTTAATAGCATTGTGACTTAGAATCCAAGCCAATATTTACACACTTCTACACACCTCTTTAAAACCATTGTATTTACAAGCATTTAATGTATAAAATAGCACTATTATTTGCTTTTTAAAAAGAAGCTTGTTACCTAGGACTATCTTGATTCTTCCTCGAAATGACATTTTTTAAAGTACAATAATTTTATGACAGCTTCATAAAATACAGAATTGAGTTTTTCTTTTCTTTGTGTCTTTTTGTGTTTTTTTTTCTTTTGTCTAATGTGTTTTTTCCCCTAGCAAAAAATATTTTTCTTTAGCAAATAACTTTTGGCTCATGTACCATACCCACACGAATCTTTTCAGTTCAATGTGCTCTTTACTTAATACATTTCAGGCACAAAAATGAAATGATTAGATGGAAATGCATTGTGGGCATTATTTTGGAAATGTGTCCAGCTGTGCTTCTCACTTTCTGTAAGGAGTCCAACATGAATGTGTAGTTTATTCAGAGCATCAAAAGACAATTTTGAAGGTATTAAAGGGCTAACTAGTACCGTGCTGTAGGTTCACAATAGAACATTGTCTGATTAATTGCAGGGGTCTGAACTTAGTCACTTTCCAATACTGTTTCATCCATAGCAGTTATCTGGGTAATTGTTTTAATGTATTCTAGTTTCAGTTGGACATAACTTGTTGAACTGTATTCATCAGGTTCTAAGCCAGAGCCCAGCATTGTCTCACCTGTACCTGCAATTTATGAGAGACAGAGTAGGCCCAATGAATTTTCAGATACTATTAAAATGGCTGGACGTTCTAAGGCTCAACTTTTTTTTAAATGAGAAAGCCCCATCTTTGTTTTTTTTAAATAATAGCTTTTTATTTTCAAAATATATGCCAAGATAGTTTCCAACATTCACCCTTGCAAAACCTTGTGTTCTAAATTTTTTCTCCCTCTCTCCCTTCCTCCATCCCTCCTCTAGACAAGTAATCCAATATATTTTAGACATATGAAATTCTATTCATATTTCCACAATTATGCTGTGCAAGAAAAATCAGATCAGAAGGGGAAAAATTGAGAAAGAAAACCAAATGCAAGCAAAAAATAACAAAAAAGTAAAAAAATACTATGTTGTAATCCACCTTCAGTCTCCCCATTTGGATACAAATGGCTCTCTCCATCACGTCTATTGAATTGGCCTGAATCACCTCTTTGTTGAAAAGAGCCACATCTATCAAAATTGATCATCACATAATTTTGTTGTTGCAGTGTACAAATGTTCGCTTGGTTCTACTCACTTCACTTAACATCAGTTTATGTCTCTCCAGATGTCTTTGAAATCATCCTGCTGATAATTTCTTATTGAACAATAATATTCTATAATATTCATATACCATAATTTATTTAGCCATTCTCTAATTGATGAGCATCCACTCAGTTTCCAGTTTCTTGCCATTACAAAAAGGGCTGCCACAAACATTTCTTGCACATGTGGGTCCTTTTCCCTTTTTTTATGATCTCTTTGGGATACAGGCCCAGTAGAGGCATTGCTGAATAAAAGGGTATGCACAATTTGATAGCCCTTTGGGCATAGTTCCATAATGCTCTTCAGAATCAGTGTACAACTCCACCAGTAATGTATAGTGTCCCAGTTTTCCCACATCCCCTCCAACATTTATCATCATCTTTTCCTTTAAATGTAGCCAATCTGAGAAGTATGTAGTGGTACCCAGAGTTGTCTTAATTTGCATTTCTCTGATTAGTAGTAATTTAGAGCATTTTTTCATATAACTAGAAATGGTTTCAATTTCTTCATCTAAAAATTGTCTATTCATATTCTTTGACCATTTATCAATTGGAGAATGGCTTGAATTCTTATAAATTTGTATCAATTCTCTATATATTTTAGAAATGAGGTCTTTATCAGAACCCTTGGATGTAAATTTTCCCCTAGTTTTCTGCTTCCTTTATAATCTTGTCTACATTGGTTCTGTTTCTACAAATACTTTTTAACTGTACATAATCAAAATTATCCATTTTGCATTTCATAATGTACTCTAGTTCTTCTTTGGCTACAAATTCCTTCCTTCTCCACAAATCAGAAAGGCAGATTATCCTTTGTTATTATAACAAATTACATTTTTAAGGAGATAAAAACACCAAATACAGAAGCTCCAAGAGAAAAATCATGGCCAAAAATAATCTATTCTTCCTATCAAGCCACAAATACAACATGCTATTTCTACAAAGATAAGGATGATAACCTAGAGAATATTAGCATGATGGAATCATCTAGGAATAATAGTTTTGGCCTTGTCTATCTCACAAGGTAATCCTTAGAATCAGGTATGATCATGTGAAAATGCTTTAAAGACTGTAATGTCAAGCACAAAAAATATATTTATTTTTTATTAAAGCTTTTTATTTTCAAAATATATATATGGATAATTTTTCAACATTGACCCTTACAAAGTATTCCAAATTTTCTCCTTCTTCCCCCCATCCCTTCCCCATATGTATACATATTTATACAATAATCTTGCTGCACAAGAAAAATCAGATCAAAAAGGAAAGCAAATGAGTAAGAAAACAAAATCCAAGTAAACAACAACAAAAAGAGTAAACATGTTATGTTGTTATCCACACTCAGTTCCCACAGTCTCTGGGTGTAAATGGATTTCTTCATCACAAGACCATTGGAACTGGACTCAGAGAAAGAGCCACTTCCATCAGAATTCATCATTGTATAAACCTATTGTTGCCATAAATAATGATCTCCTGATTCTGCTCATTTCACTTAGCATCAGTTCATGTAAGTCTCTCTAGGCCTCTCTAAAATCATCCTGCTGATAATTTCTTATAGAACAATAATACTCCACAACATTCATATACCATAACTTATTCAGCCATTCCCCAGGATCCACTCAGTTTCCAGTTTCTTGCCACTACAAAAAAAAGCTGCCACAAACATTTTTTCACATGTGGGTCCCTTTCCCTCCTTTAAGATCTCTTTGGTATATAAGTTCAGTAGAAACACTGATAGATCAAAGGGTATGAACAATTTGATAACCCTTTAGACATAGTTTCAATTTGCTCTCCAGAATGTCTGGATCCATTCAAAATTCCACCAACAATATATCAGTGCCCCAGTTTTCCCACATCCCCTCCAACATTCGTCATTATCTTTTCCTGTCATCTTAGCCAATCTGACAGGTGTGTAGTGGTACCTCAGAGTTGTCTTAATTTGCATGTCTCTGATCAATAGTGATTTGGAGCACTTTTTCATAGGACTAGAAATGCTTTTAATTTCTTCATCTAAAAATTGTCTGCTCATATCCTTTGACCATTTATTGATTGGAGAGTGGCTTGAATTCTTATAAATACAAGACAATTCTCTAAAAATTTTAGAAATGTGGCCTTTATCAGAACCTTTAAATGTAAAGATGATTTCCCAATTTATTGCTTCCCTCCTAATCTTGTCTGCATTAGTTTTGTTTCTACAACCACAAATTTAAAGATGATGTAACCAAAGGGAAAATTCTCTGTTGAATAATTGTGTTTGATTTTAAAAGCTTGTGTTGATTCTTTCTCTAAACTTAGTATACAATAAACAATTCTTAATAAAT
>JAJPUD010000355.1:410217-447606 GCA_023553655.1 Myrmecobius fasciatus
TCAATGCACTGAATATTCCTAGGCATTAAATTATATTATTTGAATGAGGGTAGAAGCAAAATGGGAGTAGAAAGAACATTCTAGCCAAACTTTCACAATATTCCCCTCCAAATATTTTTTTAAGAAAATCACATCACATTGTGTTTTAAGAAAAACATATAAGATATGATTGTGAAAATCATATCACAATATGTTTTGAATAGCCAACAAAAGTTCAGAGTGAAAACATCTTTCTAGCCCAAGAAAACTTAAAGAGGTCAGAAGGCAACATCTGTGACATTGGGGTAAAGGATGACTGAAAGCACAATGAGGGCAGTATCAACTATGTCCTGTGGAGGTTGCAGTGAAAGCAACTGCAGTAGCAACAGCAATTTCTTTTTTTTTAATTTTATTTGCATAACATATGTGTGGGTAATTCTTCAACAATAACCCTCACATAGCTTTCCGTTACAAATTTTTCCCCCCAACTCCCCACCCCTCCCCTAGATGGCAGGATATCCACTACATGTTAATTATGTTAAAATATTGGCAAATCGAATATATGTATACATATTTCCAAACTTATCATTGCTGTGCAAGAAAAATCTTATCTACACAAACGATATATCAGATAAAGGAAACACAATATAAGCAAACATCAATCAAGGAGTATGAGAATGTTATGTTGTGGTCCACATTTCGCATCCCTCTCTCTGGGTGTATATGGCTTTCTTCAGTGAACAATTGGAGGTGGTTTGAAACATTTCATTGTTGAAGAGAGCCATGTCCATTAGAATTGATCGTCCTATAGTACTGTTGAGCAACAACAATTTCAAGAGATCTCACCAATAAGGAGATTGGACTATTTTTCAAAAAGAGATTACAGGGAATCCTTATGTGTACACTATCTACAAAGTGAGGTGCTGTTTGGCAACTCTATTACCTATAGCTCATTGCCCATTCTGGGTTGCACTTCCAGAGTTAAGAGAAGTGCTTGGGGTTGAAAGCATGTAGAGAGCCTGATTACAGTACCAGGACAGAGAAGGAACAGAGACTTTACCTCCTCATCATAATTCCAGAGGAGAAAGGAAGACTAGCTCTTTTAATTCCCTACCCTTTGGGGAGCAGTCCAGTTTTAACATAAAATTCAAAGTTAAGAAATAGGCTAGAAAAACAAATAACAAAAACTGAACTTAAAACTTAAACTTGAACTTAAAAAGTTATTATAGTGATAGGAAACTTTAAGACACAAACTCAGAAAGCAATGTTATGCAATCAAGATCTCAAAAAAATGCAAATATAAACTGAATTAGAATTCCTAGGAGAGTTAACAAAGGAGATTAAGAGTAAAAAATGTTTTAAAATCAAATAAGAAAAGTAAAGGAAAATTAAGAAAAGAAATTAGAGCAATATAGGAAATAGTGAAAATAATGAACAGCTTGGTAAAATAGTTCCCTCAAAATACTGAAGGAAATGATTCCTTTAAAAAAAACAAAATTGGTCAAACAAAAAAAGAAATACAAAACCTCCGTAAAAGAAATAATTCTTTAACAATTGCAATTGGGATAAGTGAAAACTAATAACTCTCTGAGACATAAGAAAACAATAAAACAATGTCAAAAGAATGAGACACAATAAAAAAGAATGTGAAAGATCTCACAGGAAAAACAACTATTCTGGAAAACAGATTGAGAGGAGATAATTTAAGAATTATTGCACTACTTGAAAGCTCTGATCAAAGAAAGAATTAGAAATCATATTTCAAAAAATTGTAAAGGGGAATTGTTCAGATATTTTAGAGTGAGAAGGTAAAATAAAATTGAAAGAATTCACCAATCACCTCCCAAAAGAGATTCCAAAATTAAAACTCCCAGAAATATCATAGACAAATTCTGACATTCCCAAGTCAAAAAACTAAAAGCATACAGAAAGAAACTATTCAAATAGGTGCAGAAAAGATTTAGTAGCTGCTGATATAAAGGAATAGAAGGCTTGGAAAAAAGATATTTCAGAATTACACACAAGAAAAACCTACCGAGGAAAACTGAGAATAATCTTTTCAGGAAAAAAAAGAGATCATTTGTACAATGCAATGTCAATATAGTATAATGGAATTAGAGTTAAGAAAACTGTATTTTTATCTCATTTAACTCATATATGAAAAAAAAAGTTGAATTAACTAATATTGAAGGTCCATTCAATGCTGCCACCACCATCTATGAAACCAATGAGCTATGGAATTCTGAGAAAGTTACTTTACCTCAAACTTCATTGCATTGTGGCTTTATCCTGAACTGCTCTAATGTACTTTTGGAGTTTCATTGATGTAAAGATTCATTAGTAGTAATTCAATGCTAGCCTATTAAACTTATTTACAGCACAAACAAAAATTGCTTCTAATATGATCACTTTATTAAAACATCTCTAATTGGAGGGGATGTGGGAATGCTGAAACACCAATTCACTGTTGTTGGATTTATTGGAGAACTGATCCATCATTCTAGAGAGCAATTTGGAACTATGCCTAAAGGTCATAAAACTGCAAATACACTTTGATCTAGCAATACTTCTGATAGGTCTACATCCCAAAGATAAATATTTTTAAAAGGGAAAGGAATCTGTTTGCATAAAATATTTATAGCAGCTCTTTTGTGGTAACTAAGAATCAGAAATTGAAGGGATGCCTATCAATTGGGAATGACTAAACAAATTATGGGATATGATTTTAATAGAATAGTATTATTGTCTATAAGAAATGACAAGCAGAATGATTTTTTTAAAAACCTGGAAAGACTTACATGAACTGATGCAAAATGACATGAACAGAACTAGAACTGTGTATACAGCAATAGCAGTAATGTTCATTGAAGAATTGTGAATGACAGCTATTCTCAGCAGCTCATGAAAATTAGATCATATTGGAAGTGATCCAAAACAATTCCAAAGGACTCATGATAAAGCATACTATCTGTCTCCAGAGAAGAATCAATATTGTTTCAATGCAGACAAAAGAATGCTATCTTTCACTTTCTTTATTTCATTCCCTTTTTTATTCAAGTATTCAAGTCTTCCTATATAAAATTACTAATAAGGAATCTTTTACATGATTGCACATGTCTAATCTACATTTGATTGCTTCCTGTCTCAGGGAGGGAGCGGAGTGAAAGAGAGAGGGATAGAATTTAGAACTCAAAACTTTAAATAATCTCAAAAATTGTTTTAACAAGTAATTGGAGAAGGAATAATATATATATATATATATGTATGTATCAAAAAATAACATTTGTTATCCCATCTTAATTGTGCTAATAGTTGACATTCAATCTCCTTTTATTCAGTAATCAAGTAAGAATTTTACTTTAGTTCTCTTTCCTTTCTACTTTATGCATTTCTACATTTTAAAAAGTCTTTTTAAACATCTTCCCCCAAACAAAAAAATTTGGGGAAAAAATCACAAAGATGAAAAAAAAGATGGCAGAATGGGAAAGAGTTGTTTTATGTGCATTACAAATTATCTCTTTCCAAGCTCAGTTAAAAGAAGACTATATTGTTCATTGGAAGGAACCAGGTGACCCAAGTTCAAATGCCATCTCTAATAGTTACTATTTGTGACTTTGAACCTTTACCTCCTATATTATCTGTTTCCTTCTTTGTAAAAGTAATGTAACTTGGGCAACTCCATTGTCTTGTGGCTTATTTTCCTAAAATGAAGGGCTTAGAACTGATTACCTCTGAGGATTTTTTAATCCCTAAGTCTACATTTCATTTTTGGTGCTTATTAATTGTTTATAGTCAAGCTCAGCTCCAGCACTATGTCCTAAAACAAAGGAATATAATTTCTAGAAATTCAGTTATTCAGGTAAAATTCCAGAGCAGCCAAACAATGTATATGTTTCCCATGCAGTTTACATTAAAATTATTTTTATTTTCATTCTTCATTGGTCAATCTCTTATTATAGGACTTTGTCCACTTTTTAGGGCTTCACAGTCTAAGAGAGTTGAAAGAAGCTCCTAAGGCAAACTCTGAAAATGATGAAAGGGAAATGGAACAGAAGAGGAAAGGTTAATTAAAGGAATTGGAGTTTGTTTAGCATGGAAAAAAAAGAAGAAGCCTGAGGATAGAGAGAATAGATGTTTAAATCTAGGTAGGCTGCTGTTGTGGAGGACTTTAAAATCTGAGAACCATCTTTATATTCTATTGAGAAAAAAAACAAGGTAAGTAGCTTCCATTGCAGCCATGAGATTTAGGAGAGATAGTAGATGATATTCATCATCAGTCTGTGTAATTTTTTACTTGGATGATTTTTGAGTAAAAGATAAGATACCCATTTCTCTGAAATATGTTACAAGACACCATACCTACAAAACAAGTAACTGCTTCAATCTCTGGAATTCTTTCCAACTTTTATAAAGACAAATCTTATTTTGTGGGAAACAAAATCAAGAGTAAAAGTATTCTCCCTGCTTGGGATTCACAGGATACTTTTCTTTTTTCTAAAGTACAGAGGTTATTAGTACCAAGATGATGAAAGAGCTAATGAATCTTCCTAAGTTACATATTTGGTAGAACCCAAAGTCTCAGCTGCCAGGATTTGCCCAGGCTAAACACAAAAAGTAGATTGTCTGAACAAATGTTTCCAATATATTTCTTAGGACTTAAGAGATTTAAATGGAATTTAATGAGAGAATCAAACTATAATGTATATAGCAAGAATTATTTTACACGTTTTGAAAGCTTAGTGTTCTAAACAAAGGTAAAAAGCACGAGGGATCAGAAGCAAAGAGGGAAGAAAGGGGTTAGGGCAAAGGATAAACCAGAGTGGGCATCTGTCTGTCTTAGGTGTGATAGCTATCAAGATGGATGCAAGAAGAAAGGAGATTAGCAGTGGTCCATAGAGACACTGCCTCCTCCAAGCTGTCCATCACTCCTGTTAGGAGTTTTAGTTTGTTTGTTTTTAGAATGCCTCAGTTGTAATTGTTTTCATATATTGACAATTCAGGTAAACATTAAAGGGCATAGGTTTAATGGAGGTGGCTTGTTCTCTCAGGCTCATCTGTTTAATTTCCTATCTCTGATGTCATAGACAGGTGACAGAGAGGTGAGAAAATAAAGCAAGGGAGTGCAAATATGGGGCTTAGAAGTTTTTTTAGAAAAGGTCAGAGGTTGGTAGAATGTTTGACAAGAAGAGGAGCCCAAGTATCTAAAGAGCAAAGTGAGCCTGCCACAAGTAAACCTTATATTTCTCAGAGAAGACCATAAACTCTGCATATTTTTTCAGACTTTCACAGCAAACAAATAAATATAAACTTGCATAGTATATGGCCTAGTAATTTAGACTGCTGTGGGTAAATCTAAGTATAAATCATTCTAAAAAACATAGATCACAAAAGTATGCAAATAAAACCTATTTTAGAAGGTTATTTAAACTAGGCCATGCCTTGATATAAAACTCTACATGTATAGAGTGTTCAAAGTAGACTAGAATCTCTAGTATAAAGGCTTGCTGAGCCCTTTTCAGGGATGCTCATCCACCTGTTATCTACTCTCATCTATGGCTCCAAAAAGCTGCAGGATGCTTAGAAGCCTCCAGGAATACTGTCTTGGCAGATTGGCTAAAAACAATGTTGAAAGTGATCAAAGAGGGCTCAAACCCATCAATGAGTTAGGGAGATTACCTCAAGTTTGTGAATATTTCACCTGGCAGAATGGGTGGATTGGAACAATTTGTTCCAATGGCCATGAAGGCAGGTGGAACAGATGTTGTAGTACACTTAGCCAGACATCAAAGAGACTCCAAGATCTCCCACTGCATCCCAGGCCATCGCCAGTCATCTTGACTTCTGTCTTGCCAGTGGACTTTGGTGACTGGAAGAGAAAGTGAGGCTGACAATTTTGTGCAACTCTACCTCACTTAAACTGAATTCATGCACAAGTCAACATATCACCTTATATCACTGATCTTCAAAAATGAAGGACAAACAACAAGTAAACTGTAAGTATAATTCTGCTTTTTATGATTCTCAGGCTAAAAAAAAGTATGAATATGAGCACAAAAAACCCTCAAAATGTAAAATAATTTCATGAAGAACTAACAAATGTAATTTCATCTAAATTAATTAACAAAAAATTATATTTTGTACATTTCAAAACAATTTCCTCCAATGTTTTTAGGTGGTACAAAGTGATAAAAATGAAGGGTTTTTTTCCTCTGCTCATGTCAATTGGATCTCTATTTGACATATCAAGACTGTCAGTAGTCACTCTTATGTAACAGCAGTAACAGATGGATAGCAGGATTTATATACCCATGAATGTTTAGGAATCATCCAAGCAAAGTCAAACAAAGTTGTGAAGAGGAAAGAAAATGAGGAGGGGGAATTGTTATTCATATAAACAATTTTATATCCAAACTATTAGGACCAAATTTTTGGAGTTTCATTTAGGGCTTATAAAAATCTACTTAAAATCCAGATAAGAAAAGAGAAATACAAAAAGAAGATAAGAACAACACAAGCTATTTCTATATTGATAACTTGAGGAACATTTAAAGCATAAGCTTCAGAGGAAATCACAAACAAAATATAGCTGAATGGGTTGATAAATGAATGCATGAATGGTTGTTGGAGTGAGAGCTAGAAATGGTCAGATGATACCCAATGGCAGATAGCAGTATCATGATTTCCTCCATGTACCTAGGAATATCTCGAACTATCCCAAAAAATTATGGACAGGAAAAAAGTTGAGACATACAGCTCCAAATTATGTGAGATGTTGAAAACACACACACACACCACACACACAAACATACCCATACACATACCTCACATATAAATATATGTGTGGGTCTAATATAGCTAGAGAGCTGGAAGAGATACATTTAAAATGAGTTAATAGTCATTCATAAATACTAAGTAACTACAAAATGTAAGGCAATGTATGGCACAATTTTAAAACTAAAGTGTTCTCTAATTATTTCATATATGTTTCTCTAACTAGACTATAATCTCCTGATAGCAGAAACTGATTTTTAATCTTATCTGTCTCCCATAGCACCTAACACAATGTGATAAATTGAACAGTTTCATAAAAAATCATAGTAGTTGGGAAGAAATAACCATATCTTTAGGAAAATAGTATTTCTTTTATTATTTGAGGCAGATCATTCTAGAGAATGAACACTTGTTCTCTGTAGGCTTTTACAATAAAATCTGGTTGGACTATGACTATCCTTTGTAAGCAACAGACTTAGTAGCTCCAATAGACATCATATTTCAAAAAATTATAAAGGAAAATTAACACAATATCCTAGATCCAGAGGGTAAAATAAAAATTGAAAAAATATACCAAGAACCTTCTTTTTCAAAAAGATTTCCCAATGAAAACTCCTAAAAATATTATAGCCAAAATCTAGAATTTCCAAGTCAAGTATAAAAATATTTCAAACAGTGAAAAGTAACAATTCAAATATCTTGGAGACATAGGACCATAAAAGATTTCATAGCTTCTATAATACATTAAAAGAATGACAGCTTGTAATATCATATGTTAATGATTTATATGAAGAAAATTACTTATGGTAACTTTTTGTGGTAGCAAAAAATTAGAATTTGAGAGGATGATTATCACTTGAGGAATAACTGGAAAAGTTATGGCATTAGATTGTGGTATAGTATTTTTGTGCCATAAGAAATGAAAAGGGGGATGGATTCAGGAAAAAAAAGCATGGGAAGACCTATATAAACTGATCAAAATAAAGTGAACCAGAAGAGCATTATATACAGTAATAGCAATATTGTAATAATGACCAACTATGAAAGTTTTAGACACTCTGGACGATAAAATATTTTAAGAAAATTCCAAAGACCTCATGATAAAAAAAAAGTATCCTTCTCCAGAGGGAGGGAAAATTGATGAACTCTAAGTGCAAATTAAAACATAGTTTTTTTTCATTTCTTTATTTTTCTTGTTTTTTTAGCACTACATGTTTAATATGGACATATGTTTTGTATGAATTCATATGTATAATTAATATCATTTTGTATTCTCAGTGTGTGTAGAAGAGCAAGAGGGAGGGAGAGAATTGAAAACTCAAAATAATTAATATTAAAAATTTTTTTAAATCAATTTAAAAAAATCAATAATGCAGTCTTGCTGCTTCTACCCTAGATCCTGCTTTCCTGATTGTTGAGTCACTCAGCCTGGATCACCATTTCACAAGAGTCCCTATTCATGCTCACTTGATTTTCAGTTCAATTCACATATGGGTAGTCTCCTTCCTTTCCTACACTCTGCTCTGCTTTCCATCTCCTCATTATATTCATTTTTCCTTTTTAGACGATAAGCTCATTGAGAGTAGTAACTGTCCTATTTTCTTATTTTGGTATTTCCAGAATTTAGCACAGCTCCTAGCACATACTAAGTACTTAATAAATCCTCTTACTATCTAAATATTTTAAGTGAGTAAATCACAATAACCTGAAGTTTCAAAAATCCTTAAATGATAGTGAGAATTTCTTTTGTGAATGGCCTAGATTGCTAAAGTCTCTCTGATCATTCCAATTGTGTCATTCTGGTTCCATGAATCCAGTAGCAAGAACTTTTCAGGATCAATTACAATCCCTGAAACATAAAACTTTTCAAACTATAATCCTCTGGGCAATCCATCCCTTAAGAACTTGGAATTCTTTTTTTTTGCTGATGTGAACTCTGGTTTTTTTTTTTTGGCGGGGAGAGGATAGATTTGGGGAGGGATTGTCGTTATCATTTCCAAACAGTATGTAGCATCCCTCTTCCAATATGGTAATTCTCCAAAAGCTGCTTCTTCTTTATGGTAGGGGGATTACATAGTCTTCTTACTACCATTCATTAGTGTGGTAATCTATCATGTCTTCAGCAAAGATTCTGCCTAAGCACTTGATTTATAAATATGGAAGAATCTTAGAATTCCCCTTCTTATCTGGTCAGTGTTTACAGCTCTTTAAGCAACTTCATAACTTTAGCAATAATGTTTAAGATCAAGATTTCTTACCCTGGAGGCTTATATCTTCTACCTTTTAAAAACTCATATGTTGTTAAAAGCCAGAGGCTCAGCCAGAGCCAGAAACAATACCTTATGTTCTATTCAAGTAGTAATAACATAGGAGAACATAGATGTAAGCCTTTATTAATATGTATTGTATACAGCTATCCAGAGAGGTATATTGGTGTAGTATTACTCATTTTGGAGTGTGATTAATCATAAAACTATTATGATTATAAAATCCAACTTACCCATAATGTATCAAACATCTCCTATGTGCTAGGTGCTGGGATTCAAGGACAAAAAATTAAATAGAGCACATGTTTAAGGATTGTATGCTCTACTTGGAGGAATTAACATGTATACAGATTAGTATTGTGTTTGTGTTTGATATATATATATATGTATGTATATACATACACACATACACATGCATACTTAACTATATAGACATACATCCCTATACATATATGTATATATGCACATACACGATCACATATACATACCTATAATACATGTATGCATATATGTGCATTGCACACATACACATACATCCAAATAAATTTAAGGCAATTTGAAGAATAAGGAAAAAAAATCTAAAACTTGTAGCAGACACTTATCTAGCTGAGTGATCATGGATAAGTCATTTAATCTCTATGTGCCTACCTACCTCAGTTTCCTTATCTGTAAAATAAAGATAATCATAGCAACTACCTCTCAGGATTGTTGTGAGTACAAAATAAGATAATATATGTATCACTTAGCATCAGTTCATATCATCACTCTCCAGGACTCTCTAAAAACATCCTGCTGATCATTTCTTACCCAACAATAATATTCCATGACATTCATACACCATAATTTATTCAGCTATTCTCCAATTGATGGGCATCCACTCAGTTTCCAGTTTCTAGCTAGTACAAAAAGGGCTGCCGCAAACATTTTTGTACATGTGGGTCCCTTTCCCCTCTTTAAGATCTCTTTGGCATACAAGCCCAGTAGAAACACTGCTGAGTCAAAGGTTTGCACAGCTCAGTAACTTTTTGTGCATAGTTCCAAGTTGCTCCCCAAAATGGATCCATTCACAGTTCCACCAACAATGCATCAGTGTCCCAGTTTTCCCACATCCCCTCCATTCGTCATTATCTTTTCCTGTCATCTTAGCCAATCTGAGAGGTACATAGTAGTATTTTTTGTGGACTTGGATCAAAATTACTTGTTAGCAGAAATCATAAATCTCTTGGCACATGATCTGAACTGAGGCATATAGGGACTACCTGTGTCATTATAATCTTTAGATATATTATGAAAATATTCAGGTGGTACAATGGCTAGAATACCAAGTCTAATGTCATGAAGAACTCTTCCTGAGTTTAAATCTGGCTTTAGATACTAACCAGCTTTTCCCCCAGTTTTGCCCCTAGATAAGTCGCTTAACTCTGTTTTCTTCAATTTCCTCATCTGTAAAATATGCTAGAAAAAGAAATGGCAAACCACTTCAGTATCTTTGCCAAGAAAACCCTAAGTGGGGTCAAGAAGCATTGGACACAAGTATATTATTAAACCATATTATTAAAGTAGATTATTTATAATGTGCAGTAAACTAGTCTTTATATAGTCTAACATGGTCCAGATTGGAGGTAGTCATAGAAAATTGTAATCCAAGAATTTGGTTGGTTGTTGTGCTTCATATTTAAAAGGAGTAAAATAACATCACTATGCTGGGGGCAAAGTACAGTGAATTCAAGTATGGCTGATTAGAACAATACAAGCTTGAAAAGGTTTACCACAGGTCAGACACAAATAGTTCATATAAACATTTGGAGTGGAAATATCTCCAAATTTCTTTTGAGCTACTCCAATTTGTCCTTGCTTATGGAATGCAATACCTTCTTTTATGCAATACCACACCATGCTGTTCAGTCCTGTATCAATATTTCCCATGCCTTACAATTGGTCCCAAAGTTCTTCAGAGAGACCTTGAAAATGTCTTTGTATTACTTTTTTTTTGACTTCCATGAATTCAAGAAAGTCATCAAGCACTCATTATGTACAATATGTATGAGGAGTCAGGAGTTATTATCAATGTATTTCTAGTCTTCAAAAAGGTTACAATCAACTGGGGATGGGGACATGATTAAGAATATGTGTTTAATAAATGCTAGTTGACTGACATATTTATAAATAAGGATATTATGTGGTAGACAGATTATAATTCAAAGGATAAATACTCCAGGAATGTTTTAATCTGGGTTAAAGTAGAAAATAAATGTTTCCTCATTTGTAGAAGCATCATTAGTTAGCCTTTTCTCTTTCTAGGTAGTTTTACAAGAAGCCATAATTTCCACACATTATGGAACATTTCTTTCTTTATCCTTCCTACAACATTTACATCCTTTCTCAATTGTCCTTTCTGATTGTTTTTGTGTTGCTTTATATGTGTTCTGTACATTTATTTTCAAAACAACTGGCCTTTAATATCATTAACACTCATAATAATATAGTACCCATTTTTGTTTCTGGTCTAAACGAATGATTTGCTTTGGACTGCTAATAAAAAATAGCCATTTCTTCATTAGTGTCTCAGCCACAGCTCTACCATTCTCTGCTCTCAATTTTTTATTATTATTTTTTCCCTTGGAGTACCAGCTTGGTAGTTTGAGAGTTAGCAGTTTATTTGACTAACCTGATCATCAGAGAAGAGGAATTTAATTAGTCTTTATTTTGCTTTCTCCTTAAAAAAAAGTAAAAGAAAAATACATTTCTTTCAAAAACTAATAGCTTGCCTAGAAAGGGGGAAGAGATATTTCAATTCCTCATACAGCCTGAATTATCATTAAATAATCACCAAAACAGGGACCTTTTCCCACCATTGTTCTAACTGTAACACCTCTGTTTTATTTCTTGGTTCCCTACTCAGAGGTAAAATTAGTTGTGTGATAGGGAAGAATATGATGGAAGTGCCTTAACATTTGATCACATGTAGTATGAAACTAATACTAAAGCTTATTTCCTAAAGGGGGCAGACTCTGGAGCATATTTCCTCTAATGAAGGAAAACGAGAATAATAAAAAATAATTATTGTCTCCCTGAAGCATCTGAAGAAAATAAAAATAATCATCACCACTATTTTCCCTCATTATAAGGTATGTGCCCCACAGCCTATGCTCTTTAGAAGATGAACTAGAATTGTTATCACCATTATTAGTGTTCCTAAAAATAATAATAATAATGGTGACAATGGTAATGATGATAATCAAAGAGTTCTGTTTCCCTAGTGGCCCAATCAAAGGATCACAGGATAATTTTTCCCACTTAGACAAAGAGAGAAGTAAACTTATAGTATGGGTTAATTTCATCCATGCCTTTTCTCTCTTCCTCATCCATACACATAGCAAAATATTATAAAAAGATGTGATCTTTACCCAAGTACAACAAAACTTTCTCAAATTTCACTGATTTCAAATTTTTGAAAATTCAAATAATTGACCAATAAGTTTTTATTTAAGAGTTTACTGTCATTTATGACAGTATTTAAGAACCAATAAGTGCAAGACACTGTGCCAAGAATCATAAGGGATAGATATGATTTATTAGATGGTATGTCCATTTTCAAAGAACTAAGAATATAATTGACTGAGGCAAGACTAACCCAAATGAAATTATTAGCACTCCATTTGGAATATCTAATTAATGTTTAAAGTTACATAAGACTGAATAGGCATGTGATGGAGTTTAGAGAGGAAAGATCAATGAGATCTGGCATAGCTGATGAAGGCTTCATAGAGTAAATAGTTTTTAAGCTGGATTTTGAAAATTTGAATGAGAACAAGCAGAATATTCCAGAGTAGAGGAGCCTGGATCGTGCATGGAACAATAATATGTTCTGGGTTAGAGATGAGACCAACCCAACTAAAATTTGAGGAGTTTATTAGAAGTAAAGATGGGCAGGCAGATTAGAACTAGATTGTGGTGGGTTTAAAAAGTCAAGGAGATTAGGTATAAAGTCACAGGAAATAAGAAGTTATTAGAGAATTGTGAGCAAAAAATTTTTGCCCATATGGGGCTTAATATCATGTAAGTACTTGTTAAATCAAAGAAAAAAAAATAGCTATGAGAAACGTTTTAGCAAATGAATTAATTATATAACCAATATCATAAGAGTAAAGTTTTGATTCCCAAGAGAATTTTTAAGCATGTTTATCTGTTTATAAATAACATGATTTCAATATAAATCAAGACTGGCACTACTTTAGAGCTTTTGATGCAAATGCTTAATATCTTATCTACCATAAATTTGACTTATTTCTATTTTATAAGGGTCTGTGATTTCATCAGTATGGATATTTGCTTTATCACCTTTGACCACAACACCCCCATTCCTTAGGGTCAGTCTCCCTGACTGTGACTAAAATAATTCATTATCTCATGTCCAAACTTATATAGGATGATCCTTAGATAATAATTTTCTACCCTGGGATCTATATTCAAAACCTTTCTATCTAAGTATACCATAGCTCAAATGAATGGATAGGAAAAAATATTAAACATTTAGTATATGAAAAGCACTGTGCTAAGCACTGGGGATACAAACAGAAAAATAAGATAATCCCTACTCTCAATAAGCTCACATTTTAATAGGAGAAAAATTCTATATGAAAGGTATTAGGTGCAAGAAATATTGAAAGGTCACATGGTTCTAAGGGTAAACAGCAAACCACATGTTATTGGTCTTTTTTAATATTATTTCAATTGACAAAACCATGTCAGTCTTAAAGATATTGGAGAGAAACTTTCTTTTCTGGGTTCTTACTAGATGTATTTCTTAGATGTAGTGCTTTCAGGAATAGTTGTCAGGCTGTGTCTCCATAAGGATTGCTTCCCAAAATGGTGACTGGATATTATGTTGGGAGCATTACTATTTCCAAGGCTCTTAAGTTCAGGGTCCTGGCTATCTCAAATACTACTAATATAGTGTTCAAGAACCCAAGATCCCTTTCATGCCATAATGAAATATTTGTTTTAGCAATTCAATCATCTCTCTTAAAACTATTTTTAGCATAAAAAGTAACATTTTATTCTTTTCTTTCAGGCAGTACAAAATACTCTAGGTTCATATGATGCAGTTTTCCGATTATTTCAGTTTATTTAAGGATTTCAGAACAGTTAGCAGAAAACAAACTTAGAGAGGTTTTTCTAGATCAATCACCCAGTCCCATATTAGTACTGGACACCCCATATTTAGGTAATCATATAATTACTTATGAAGAAATTTGAGATTTGTTAAATAACAAAGTTGAATATAAAGTATCAACAGTACCTTAACTTAGAAACTATAATTGCATCCTTGAGAACTTATTGATTTCATAAAATGCTAATTCAGGAGTAGGATGTTCTAAGGCTAGTTTATATATAGTACTTACTTGTGATACCCACATTCTCATATTTTTGTTCTTTTCATCCTAGCATTCCTCGAGTACCGTGTGAATTTTTAAAATCCTTTTTAATTAAAGGACTTCTCCCTTTTTCCTTCTGTTGCCCCATCTTATTTGGAGGTTAATCCTGAATTCTTAATAAATGCAAATGGGAAAGATAAATTTATGGGTTGAAGATTATATTAATGTGACTAAAATCATTGCTGATATCTTCACTGTCCCTTTGGACATTGTGGATTATGTCAATTAAATTGGTCTTTGGAACAGAATATGTTAACCATAAAGGTGATCTTTGTATCTTTACTGGTACAATATAAGTATTTTATTTCCCAGGATTTTATGGATTGACAGAACAGTAAAAGGGAGGCAAGTTACATAAACTGTATAATGGTGGTAATTATCTAAACAGATCGATTGTAGTGTTTTTGCTATGTGATATTGTCAAAAGAAGCCAGATTCCGAAATCCCATATAAATCCCTATATCCAACTTTAATTTCCTTACACGATTTATTTTTACTTCAGGCATTTAAAAAGAAACCAATTTGAACTTACTTCACCATTATATTTTCTTTATTTCTTACCATTGTGCTTTGCACTTCATATTTACTAAAATAAGCCAACACCACAGGTACAAATTTCTCAAAGGAAAAACAAATAACAAAAAACCCTGACTTTTTGAAATTTGAGTTCTAGGTCCATAATGTACTACTCCAATGTTTTGTATTGATGTTTCTATGACTTTACCGGAAGACAATATAGTATAGGGAAAGATGCCTTATTCTGGAGGGAAAGGAGCTGGATTCAAATACCACCTTTAATGTTTAATATCTGTGTGATCTTGGGCAAACCATTTAAACTACCTTTTCTCATTTGTTATAATAAGTGATTTGGAATAAGTGGACTGTGAGGTCTCTCCAAGCATAAAATTTACCATTATGTCTACCGGTAATGCTGAACATAAACCATCTATATTTCCAACATTGTATGACTGATATGCACAGTATTCCACAGGAATGCCTTCTGATGGGTGGTTCTTTTCTCTAGATCCATTCACATTGTGTGGATATCAATGTACAACACAGGATCCCTCAGTTTCATCTACATGATGGAACCACATCCTTTCATAATCATTTATTCTGATATGTTTTTATGATATTTATCCTGCAGTCTCTCCTTGGTAATATGTTTCAATCTACTAACCCCCACTATGAACATTTCCTTTGCCCTTTGGGTGACCCAAAATTTTAAGTCTTCTGAGAGTATGAGACTACATGAGTCATTCCCCAAAATTATTAGAAGAATGTTGATATTTAAAAGAAAAGAATCTTTTGTTTAGGAAGAAGCTTAACTTTTTTAAAGGCATCATACATCCTCCTAAATGCAAAACATCCTTCTCTTATTCTTATATTCAATTCTGGATTCAGTACATTGTCCTTCCACTATGTTTATATCTATCATATTGTTTTTCAGTAGAGCAGCTAGATGGCACAATTGTTATAGTTCCAAGCTGGAGTCAAGAAGACTCATCTCCCTGAGCTCAAATCTGATTTCAGACACTTAATACCTGTGTGACCCCGAGCATGTTGTTTATCCCTGTTTACCTCAGTTTCCTTATCTGTAAAATGAGCTGGAATAGGAAAATCAAAAACTACAGTTTCTTTGCCAAGAAAACCCCAAATAGGGTCACAAAAATTGTTTTTTAGTCATGCCTGACTCTTCATGGTTCCATTGACCATAGCATGCTATGGGATTTTTCTGGACAAAGATCCTGGAATGGTTTGCCATTTCTTTCTTTACTACATGTATATGGGCATAATGATAAAAATTTCTTTATCCACTTCTTTTCTGTGTAGATAGTTACAATAACTTTTTTTTTTTTTTTGGCTGAGGCAATTGGGGTTAAGTGACTTGTCCAGGGTCACACAGCTGTTACGTGTCTGAGACCAGATTTGAACTCAGGTCCTCCTGACTTCAGGGCTGGTGCTCTATCCACTGCGTCACCTAGCTGCCCCTACAATAACATTTTTTAAACATATATACAATGTTAAAAAATTTGCTTCAGTTAGCACATTATGTATGAGAAGGAGAATCTGGAGCACCTTACTATATCTAAGTAATCCGACTTGAATTTGTTCTCTGCCATGGATGTTCTCCATGGCCATGAAAATTCCTTGAGTGGCCATGCGTGTCCCTGTTTTGTGCTTCACTAAATAATAATAATCAGAAGGTGACAGAGGATAGTTATCTCTGTTTTTGAATCTGTTAACAAATCCTTTATAATTTTAATGTATACAGTTGGAGACATCTTATATGAGAGCATTTTAGGATGGTATTTTGCTTTAATGAATCAAAAAGTTTAGAGCAAACAACTGAAGCTTTGCTGTCATTGATGGAGTAAAGAGTTAATCATCAAAATCTTGACAGATCTGTGCAATTTTTATTTTGTTTGATTTTTTTTCTTTCCTAACTTATCCTTAAGTGGTATTGCTTTTTTACTTAATTGGATCACTTGATAGTATTTTTATGTTTCTTTTCCCTCTACTACTTCTAACTTTTCTAAAACATGATACTGCTTTTAATTATTCACCAATCACCTCCATAAGATTTTACAAAAAACTTTATATTCCAATCTGTATTGCTTTTGATTAGTAACTCTCTCCATTTGGTAAGGAAATTAAGTTATTTTGTTGATTGATATAATATATTATAATAATTAATATACATGCTTGTATATTAATTGTAACTTCTATAATTGTTTAAGCAATTATTACAGTCTGTATCAACATCTATATATTTATCTATTTCTTATTTGTTAAAAAACAATTTTCATACTGTTTAAGGTTGGACTTGTCTCAAATGTTTTCATTCTAATTTGACACTGATTTTTATCTTTGCTTTATTAAACTGTACATAGACTAAAATTAGAAAATGATTCCTACATTAGTAGCCAGTTATTCCCTGTTAGAATATTATAAGTTTCCTTTCTGGTTATGTTACTAAGTTCTCAGTGAGAAGTTCCTCCTAATTCCTGCATAGAGAAATCATTATGAGAAAGGGGTGTGAGATTCCTGCATAGACTATAAACTTTGATCTCTCTTGTTTCTTTAATCATGAACCATGTCTTCCAATATTTTTTTCTACCATCATTTTCTAATACATGTTTATTGTTGCTTTTTTAAAAAATTACATTAGTCAATCACTATTTTTGCCTATGTATGAGCTTTTTAGGGAAATGAAGAAGGCATTAAAGTAGGATAGGAGTAATGAAGATATTTAAACATAGATTAAACTACATTTTTCCTTCACAATATTTTTAGGTCCAAAAAGTGTCCTTTACCTCTCAAGTTCATTTTTAAATTGTCTGTTTGAATTTTAAAATATGTTTTGATGTAGTTAGTTACTTGAAATTCTTTCCTGCGATTTAAGTTTCAAATAGTGAACTCTGGCAGGCCTTAATGAAGTGGGCTAGGACATTTCTCATTGTCTTGTGTTAGTAAAATAAAATACGAATTCTGATACTTTATGAAAAACAACTTTCACCATGATTCATGAATTGATTTTGTACCTGTTCAGAATATCAACTTGTGTGTTTTTCTAAATTGTAATGTAATGTATTTTTGCAAACAATTTGATAAGACTGAAGTCATTCTAGAGTTATTTATAACAGTATTTATATCAAATGTGTTGTGTGTATTTTTAAAAGATTATTTTGGATCCTAAGGAGATACATTTGGTAAATGTATTGAATAAGTTGTCATATAACACAACGTTTCATTGATTCATTTTTATTATTTTTGTATCTTTCTGCAGGCAGAGAATTCAGCACTAGCTTTAGAAAATGAAAATCAGAGGGAACAGTATGAAAGATGTCTCGATGAGGTAAGGTCTCATGATAAGGTGCCTGACAATTTAGGATTCCCCCAAACCAGTTTTGCTGTTGCTCATGTTTATGAGAGACTAAAGGCTTTTTAGCATTATCTCTCTTTAATGTTAGGCAGTAAATGTATGGCAATTCAAAAAGGTTGCTCTAACTTAATTTTTCATTTCTGGAGACTGTTAATTCATTTTGGATATTGTTTAATATTCTTATCCCACAATGAGAGGTTTGAGGAATATGCTATCATTATATGATAAATGCAAAGTATCTGATAACTATAATCCTAGCCTCAGGAACTTTAAATCTCCATGTGTGAAAAATAAAACCCGAGAACAAATGCTACACTGATCCAGGACAAGTTAGGAAAGTTATGGATAAATTATATTACAGAACAGATAAGATTTGTGTAAAAGAAATGCCTAGAAATAAGAGAAAGGAGGGGTTGTGGGTCAACTTTGAAATCAAAGTAAAAGCAGTAGCAAGGAAGTAAAAAAAAGAAGAGAAGTGAGGAAGAAAAATTGAGTAGAATGGAGGACAGTCCCCCATGCATGAGTATGCATACAATATAATAATTATTATTTGATGATAATGAAGAAATGGAGGCAAAGATGTTAGGTGTTTCTGAGAGGTACACAGAATTTTGAGGTCTGCATATTGTTTTCGTCTGCTTCTCAAAGATTCTTATCAAACCATGTCAGTGATCACACAGGATAAATTAATCCTGAGCCAAAATAAAAGTGGCTTTTTCATTTAGGGAAGAATCTGTATTTCAACACACAATGAAGATTTTTATCTGAGATGCTGTTTTTAATTTCATCCATGATTTGAATGGAAATTAACCAACAACCAAACTTCATAATGTCTGAAATAGCCTGTCAGTTGATGTGCCATGGTCTAAGGACGAGAAAATGAATGCAGAACTCCCAGTTTACTTGTGATCCATAAACTTTGGAAAGATCAGGTTGGGTGTCTTAAATGTACTTTGATTTATTTTCCAAACAGTAGTAGAGGAGGATTTGTGCTAAAACAAGCCCATGCTATCTTTCTAGGTCTGACTCCCGCAGTAAGCAATGACACATTTCTGAAGTGGTTGACAAAGAAAAAGGATATGGTTTCCATACATAGAAACAAATAAGAATGACACAGGGATCCAGTATATAATTTTTATCTCCTTGATGCAATGATCTACCCAACTGTGCCATGAGCTACATCTTGATTTTCCAGAACCCTAAGACCCTTGCAATAGATTCTCAACTGTTACATTAATATTCTCCAACATATTATATCAGCTACTGTGGCAAATTGGGAACCTCCAATGTGTGGCCATCCAGGACACAAGGAAAAATAATTAAAACAACACTCCAATACTTTTAGTCCAATATATGATAAGGAAAAACAATTCAAACTGCCTTGAAACTCCTGCTGTAGCCTTGATCCCCATATATCTGACCAAGTGCCCCAGTCAAGTTTGGGGGGAGAAAATCAATTTAGATCTCCAAATAGTTAAAAGAATTTGATATCTCTCATGGATATTTTCAATGATATTTGTGTCAGCCTCACTTTATGTACACCCATTTCAGCTTATTCTATAATTTAAAGTCAACTTTTATATGAATAGGAATAGGAGTAGTTTATTTGTCAGTAGCTGACCAACATACCTATCTTTAAAATCCCATGTTATCTCTTTATAGGCATTGATATTTGAGGAAATATTTTCTATTAGGGATATACATTACCTTCTTTTAACTGTCATGAAATATGTCCTGGGGCTTCTGCACCTCAAGTGAAAGATTGTGAATGGTACAAAACAAGGCATCACCTCTGAAATAATTTTATTACAAGCTCAACTGAGAAAAAGTTTTTAAAAAATTTAAAAATAGAACACTCATTTTTATTGCAAAGAATATTTTTTGTTAAGAGTTAACTTTTATACAATCACTTCTGAATGTAATGCAATGCAATGTCACTGTCACATTTTGCATTCATGTAAACTGGCCATTGGATTCCTATGCCAATTGTTTTTCAACTAATTATATGAGTTATACAAATGGATTTTCATATATTGTATTAGTACACTATCTAAGATACTGTTGATTGCAATGATGATGACAAATGGAAATTCTTTTCAAGGCTTTTTATACTAATTAAACAAACTAACAAAGTAAGGCCACCCATAAGTTATTTCTTTGCCAGGTGATTTTTTTTCAATAATATACACAGGTAGATAAAATGTAAATTCAAAATGAACTTTTATCCCTTTCATAGTGATGATTATTTTTCATAAAATGAAAGTGCATCCTAAGATTTTGAAAGAAGGGGATGAGGAATCCACTTGGGATAACATCATTGAAATGCTCTCTGTTCTAGAAAAAGAATCCATTTAGTCTAATGTAAATACACACACAGACACACACACACATGCACACACAATTCCTTAGTCTAAAAAAAAAAAATCAAAGATAAAACCTAGTATTATCCCTTTATCCTTTGGAGGGCTGGAGATTTACATATTTAATCCTAGTTCATTGGTATAGGTGTTTGACAGGCAGTTTATTGGCAAGGAGTAGAATAATAGTTATTCCCATTATTGCCCTGGCTTCAGTTCCTTTTAAGCCTAGCTTAAATGTAAAGAAATGAATGCACAAGCGTAAAAAAAAAAAAATTAAAAACCCTCCAGTATTATACTATTTTAAAGTAAAGTCTTAGAACTATAGACCTTTTAATATCATTATAAAGGTATCTGTATTAGCTAAAATCTGAAGACAAAACCTTCACTAAAGCATATTTTCTTCACTTTTTGAAACTTTAAAAAAGCAATTGGCAGCAGAGCATAGAAACCATTTTGAGTTTTCATTTAATTTGTAACTCAATAATGTCTGAGTCAATGAAGATCTACATCTGAAAAATAGACACTATCCACTCAGAAAAGGAAAGGTAATGCTGTATTTTTTAATGTAAATAAAGCTAGATTGATTTCTTTTCTTGCTCCTCAACCAATCATCACACAATATGCCACAAGGACAGAGTGAAATCAGACATTTAATAGGAGCATAATTCTTAAAAATAAAAGATCCAACCAAAGATTACAAAAAAAATTCAAAATTAAAAAAAAAAGCAGAGATTTGAAATAGGTCAAGGAGGTCTGAATTTGCCTCCATAGGATATATTCAGTCACTGATTGAATTATCTAGACATCATAAGATACTTCCTACTTAAATTTAGACCCAGAATATTCATTCATTAATATCCATTCTTTGAATGGACAGTTTTCTAAAAAATGGCTTTTTAAAATGAAGTTTTTAAAAAGATCGTTTTAGTGATCCATAAATAGTCTTTTCTAAGAAATTTGCAAATATTACAGCTCAGTTTGATTTTACTTCAGTCTTTGTATTTCCACTCTTTAATACAAATGCAAAAGACTGAGACAGATAGACTGAGACCGAGACAAAGAGAGAGCTTATTAAGTACTTAAGTATCAGAATTGGGTAAACATTTGGGACGGCAAGCAAGGCAGTCCCAATTCTCAAAGAGCTTACATCCTCAAGGAATTACAATACATAAGGAAGAGATGTAAAGAAGGAAATATCCCTGTGTGTTAGGATAAAGAGAAGAAGAGAAATATCAAGCATAATTGATATGAAACATAGCTGGGGTTCTTCCTAAAATCGTGGTTCCTAACGAAGGAATTGTCAATGAGAAAAAGCCCCAGTAATTGTGGACTAACTCTTTCCTTCAAGAGTTAGTTTCTTATTCAGGGATTACAAACTCATTTTTATTCTGCAAAAGATAATTAAAAAGCAAAAATACTCTGGAGAAAATCATATAACACTTTCTAAAGTCAACTTGTTGGTTGAGAGATTGATCAGGTCTTTTGGGTTATTCATGTCAATGATTAATGTGTTAATACAAATAATTGAAGTGACAACCGAAAAAGGAAACCTTTTTTATTCATTTCTTAACCTTGGGTCTATGAACCAGTTTTGTTAAAGAAAAATTTTTGTGTATTTCAATATAATTATTTTCCTTTGTTATTATATGGATTTTATACAATAAATCTAAAAACATAACTGTGAGGAGTCCATAGAATTCACCAGATTTCCAAAGTGGTACAACATAAAAAAGTTTAATTCCCCTTACTTTAAGACTTTTACATTTTTAAATTAAATTTCATCCTTTTTATAGACAAAAATCAATTTTCTCTCCTTCCCTCTTTCCCCTTTATCAAAAAAGAAAAACAAAAACCTTGTAATAAATATATGTAGTCAAGAAAAACAAATCTCCACTTCAACTACATCCAAAAAAAAAAGTCTGCAACTTTTTTTGCAGTATCATTTCTCTGTTAGTAGTTGCATTATTATATTTCATCATGGATCCTCTGGAATCATGGTTAATCATTACATGAATCAGAGTTCTTTTGTCTTTCAAAGTTGTTTGTTTCTACAATGATGTTGTCATGGCATAACATTTTTCTTGGTTTTGCTACTTTACTCTGCATCAATTTGTATAATCTTCCTAGATTTCTCTGAAACTATTCCTTTCATCATTTAAACTTTTCCCCCAGTGTTATACCTGTAAATACATGTTACACAAATTAGTAGTAAGACCTCAGTTTCATGTTATAACTGCTTATTATCCTCACATAGAGTATAATTTCCTTTGAGGGCAGGACTGTCTCCTTTTCATATTTCTATCCACAATGTGATAGTATAAAATTGAATTAAATTGTTTCAGACTAAAATGAGAGCTTACTTTCCCAATTTCCTTCATCTACCTGATTCCAGCAGTCTCAGAAAAAACTCAGTGGTCAACAGTTATGTATCTGTTTCCCAAAACTAGTGAAAATATAATACTTAATTGCTTATAGTAACCAAAATAATAGTAATCCAATTAAGCAAACGTTTATTTACTATCTAAGTGTTATGCCCTGTATAGGGAATAGAAAGGTAAAGACAAAAATGAAAGGATTCCCTAATATCAAAGAGACTTCACATTATATTGGGAGAAAATATATGTATACAAATACATAAATAGAGACTATCTAAAAATACACAAAGTGATTTTTAGGATAGTGGGCATGAATTCAAATAGAACTTCTTGTAGGAATGACACAAGCTGAGTGCAGCTAAGGATCCTAACTGGCAAAAATTGGGGGAAGGGAGATGGGCACCCTATGGTAAGGCATAGAAGTGGGAGATGGAGCTTATTTATGAAGAATAACAGACAGAAAAATTTGTTAGAAAGGAATAATTTTGGTGCTGTTCAGCCTAGAAGATACTTAGATTTCTAGGCTTTTGAAGGGTGGGAGTCACATGCTAACAAAATGAAAGAGGAAGAATAAGAAAGGGATCATAATTTTAAAATGGGAGGGATTTCAAAGACCATCTAGTACAACAACTCTCATTTTATAAGTGAGGAAACTAAAATCCTTACATGTACATTTGTAGTACGAGAGGTAGAATTTTCCCCCAGATCCCTTTACTTTAGACTTAATAATCTTTCCAGTGGAACACACTGCCTCCCTAAGGGGAAAAATAGAAAAAAAGAATTGGAGGGTAAACACATAGAAGAGGAGACATGGATAGACAAATCTAAATACATCAGCAGGGAAACCAGGAAATCTGTCAAGTGGTGCAATGGAAAGATCATTATATTTGGATTAATTTATTAGCCATGTGACATTGGCCATCCTATCTTTCTAGATCTCAGTTTCCTTGTCTGTGAAATGAGAGGATTGTACTAGATATCTCTTGGTCCTTTCCTGTTCTTAATCTATGAATCTATGTAGTCTTAGAAGAACTGAGGTAGTTAGGAAAAAGCCCTGAAAAGAAAGAAATGTAAAAAAGTATTATGGACTTGATCTTAAAGCTTCCAACTCCCCTGCTGCTCTGCCTCCTCTCTCTAGTGAAGGGAGGTCTTTCTTCTGAAAAGCCCTGAGGATGCTTGAAATAGAAACCTGGGTCTTAAAAGGCCAACAGCAGCTTCCCTCAGCTGGTCTTAATTCCCCTAGCATCCCTAGCTGCTGCTGCTCTTGCTGCTTTCCTTTCTTATGAGAGGGAAGCAAGCAGGTGAATCGGGAGTGATTTGTTCTCATTAGCTGGGCTTGTAGGGGTGTGTTTCTTTGCAATACAAGTGCTGAGATTTAACACTAAGATGAGAGAAGTAGCTGATTCCAGGGGACTATCTCATCTGCCTATTAAAGATTTCCGAGTGTATGTTACATGTGCAGATCCTGAACAACTGTCATTTTGATGCACTGGGGAAGATTCTTTGTTAAGAATGCTGCACTAAACCCCGAAACAGTCTCCATAGACAATGCAGAGGCAAGCAGTTTGTACAAACTACTCTTCTGCAAAGAGTCCCTGAGTCCTTCTGGGCAAAGTAGCCCCATGTCAGTAAGTAAAGAAATAATATATCAGTTGTGGCTTTGTTCAATTTTCAGGTACAGCAAACAATTGTTTAAAGTACATGCCAGAAGGAACTTTGTCAAATATAGATTCTTGAAAGCCTGTAGGGCAACACACATGAATTGCAAAGATATAACATATTTACTCCTGTGGGTTGTTACAGTTACGATATTAGTCTGTGTCTTCTGTTAAATCATGTATGGAGCTGTTTTATGGGACCACTGTTCCAGGGACTGGTTTAAGTTAGGGCCCGTTTTGGAAGGGGGGAAATGGATGGTCGGCAGTTTTATGAGAATGTGTGAATCAAATCCAAACTTTGGGATTCAATAGAATTGAATTATTTACAAAAATGAATTAGCTTTGGCTCTTTGCTTCCAATTTCGTACACATGAGCAGTTTAAGAAGTTTGCCAACAATAAAAAAAGAGAGGTGAAGTAGATTTCAGGTTTTTAGTGGACAGTTTCTTGCAATTTGGTATAGACAGTTACAAGCTAAAGTATCCTCAAGGTGACCTCTTTTGGTCAGTTTGAGGGGGCTGATACATGAATGTATACCTTGTCTAAATAGTACATTTCAGAGGACTGTTTTCTGTATGATAATTCTTGTACATGTTTGATTATAATTGTATTGAGAAACACTTAAGATGTTTTTGTTTTTAAATGCATAGCACTTGTTAGGTCCACTGTGAACATTTATTTTCTTTCTCAATGTCAAAAATGTAAATTCTGAAAGACTGCTGGTAGAAAGAAAAATTCCCATGCTGTATACAGTTCAAATGATCATTGATATGTAATCTGATTCTAGTCAATTATACCGTGTGGTATGGATGCCCTCCAACCACATTTTGATGACAGTCTGTATTTTAATTTTCTGTGGTACTTAATGGTAGTTGGCTGTCATTATAGATGTACTATTTTGTCAATACTGAGTCAAGAAACAATTAAGCTCCATGAAAACACTCTGACTGTAATCTGTTCCACTGTATTAGATGAGGAGACAGCCACAAATATTTCTCTCTCTCTCTCTCTCTCTCTCTCTCTCTCTCTCTCTCTCTCTCTGTCTGTCTGTCTCTGTCTGTCTCTTTCTTTCTCTGTTATACACACACACACACATACACACACACACACACGCACACAGACTATCCAGACAAAAATATAGCTAAGGGGAAATAAAAAGTTTTACTTACCTCAACTTTTGATGGAATGTTGGAAATAATGGCATGACATGACAAAGAGGGAAAAGAAGATATTTCCATCAATTGGGGTATTTGTATAGTATGAATATGCCCTCAGTCTCACTAGTCTTGGATGTCAGCAGCTCATTTCTTACATAGGCCAGAAAGTTTCTCCAAACCAACCTGCTCATTTCCCCTCCCAGGAGTTTCATTTTATCTATTGTGATATTGGTGGCAGTGGTTGACATGTGTTCAAGGGTTATGATGGAGCTTGAATGAATGATTTTTTGCAAAAGAATCTCAAGATCTTTAGATGAAAAGGGGGAAACTATTAGTGCCAAGACAGGTAGAATATTGGACATTTTATTTTGGAAAATGTGTTCACAAATGGAAAAAAAAATTGCAAATTCCTGAAATATCTCTGTGTTATAAGCATTTAATAGCTCATTTCAATCAACATATCAAATAATATTGCTGCCAACTCTCCTGAAACTATCAAAAGGGGAAAAAGCCAGGAGAAATAAAGACTACAGATAATTCATAGCTTCATCTTAGCCTCTGACATCTTCCTTTACCCTTCATATATACTATGAACATATCTTGATAGATGAGTATTCCCTCTCCTTTCATGTTTTGAATAATGCAAATGATTTTAGGTAGTGAAATAAACATTCATGCAGCCACAAGAAATGAAGTAGATGCAAAGGTTATGGGAAACAGTAGTGTAAAGCCTATATACTAATAATCATGAGCTACCTTGGCACCATATCATTTTGTAGACTCTATGAAAGAAGTCCTAATTTCCTAATAAGAAAAATTTAAGATGAGGTATGAATGACCTTGCTTGTCCAGCTTACTTAATTGGCATTATGATTACTTTTTAAAACAACAAAATCTTAACAACAAAGAGTAAGGCAGTAGTGCCATTATTAGGTAAGGGAAAACAGGATTTGAAGGCAGCAGAATTCTGATCAATGAATGCAATGAACAGTCTTTCTTGCAAAGGACTGACTGAAAAATCCCTGTCTTCCCTCACTTCCTAAGTAGTAAACTACATGTTTAGAGTTAGGCATATGTTATGAGATATGAGCAAGTTGTTAGTTTGACTTATTACCTATATTTCTCTGTTACAAAGGAGGGCTAGGTCATGGAGATATCTTACAGGAAAAGGATAAAAATAATATATGTGCATATATATAAGTATATATATGTTTGTGTGTATATAAAGAATCAATGAAACATGGATAATATGTTTTGTTTGATTTCTCATATATAATGGCTATCGTAATGCATGCCTTCTTAATGAGTGGGGGAAGGGCTGAAAGGGTAAGAGAAATTGGAACTTAAAAGTGATTTAAAAATTAAAAAGAATCAAATATTTTTAAAGTTAGGTATTCTAGAGAAGAAATGATAAAATGAGTAACATAGCTTCTGGTATTAAAGTGGCATCTAATTACTTATAAAATTAACATCATGCCCATTAAATCTGTTATTACAAATTGTGTTTTCTTTTGACTTCTTAAAGGTGGCCAACCAAGTTGTTCAAGCTCTTCTCACTCAAAAGGTAAGGCTTTTTTCTAGTTGTGTGCATTTGGATGTGCCTTATATTAGTGGCTTGCAATTCAATTTATCAAACAGGCCATTTTGATGGATAGATATAATACTTTCAGATCGATTCACTCAGATTACACCAGTGAATGTTTCAGATGGCATATGAAGTCCTATTTGTGAACCTGCAGAGTTGGAAAGTTTAAAGTCTTGAGAAGGTGGTAGAAAGCTTTATGGATATTAAGTACTTAGATCTACTCAGATAAAAAGAAAATCCATCATTATCATTGTCTAGCTTATGTTAAATAAAGTGGTAGTCTTTTTCCAGTTCCTGCCAAATGAATGTGTCCTTCCCAGAAATCAAGAACTATGCTTTTTGGTCCCTGCCATTCCTTTTTTTATCCTGCCCTGAACATTTTCAGAGCTATTAGCTTTAGAACAATTTAAGATCATGATTAAAGACTCGGGATAGGTAAATATGAGTGGCTGCTTTGCCCAGGTTAGACCCATTTGGAAACATTTCATCAACATTTCCTGTCTCAAACAAAATTCTAGGGGCTTCTATTTTGTTATTTTTGGTTGTTGATGTGTGTGTGTGTGTGATATCTTTTTGAAACTGAATTCCTCTGAGGAAAAAAGAACTTGCCTCTCCACATATCATGAATAATATAGAAAAGAGTGTGGGTGGGTAATAACATATCCAATCATATTATTTTGATCTATATTTTTAAAATGTTTATTATTAAAATGTAAAATTGACTAGTTAGTGGCTGCTTCTCAATTATAGGCACTGGGATAGATTATATTTATATTTTATAACATAAAGCCATATGTGATGATATATTTCTTAGAGTTTCTCAAATAGTACTTTTGTCAAAATGTCCTTTTCTACAACAAATCAAAAGGCTTCATTTTAATAGTACAACTAAATTTGAGAGTACTTATGGGAATAACTTCTTTGAGATGATCTGATTTCTCCACTGTTTTCCCCTCTTCCTAAAAAATAGCTGCTCCTTTATTTGCAACCCAAGTTGTAACTTCTATGCTTAACTGTTGGAAGATTTTTTTATTCCTGATGTTTTTAATGTCACCTCAAGACAGAGAATAGGTAGACAGTATGGTGCAATGAAAAGGAAAGGGGTGGGATGGTTCAGACCAGTCACCAAAAAAAAGGATCCAAGTACTAACTAGTAAACAGATAAATCTCCTATACAGTTAAGCAAGAAGACATGCCACTATGAGATAACATACTCCTGGGATATAGTGAAACATGAAGAGATGCTAAGCATCTTCAGTAGAATGACATTCTATGGAACCATAAACCTTCTGGATTTCAATTGAGTCTACAAAATTTGCCTTCCTCCTCAAAAAGTTTAAAATTTATTTTTTTAAATGCATAATATAAGACATAATGTAGACCCCAAGCTTATCTAAATGAAACAAATTCTTCTGTAGTCTTCTGTAGTATAATTCATAAGAGAAAAAAATTGAATAATTTCTCCAAGTTGCAAAAATCTTTGGGGTAAAACTAGGTTTGATTGTAAATTTAGAGCATATGCTATGACATGTATGCAGATTCATTAATGATGAGCTTTTTGCTGCACTTCCTTCCCCAATAAAGAATAATTTTTAGGTATATATGAGATATCTAGTTCACTAAGTATTTTTTCAATAGAAATTTGGGGGAAAAGAAATTTCCAGAACACTTTCAGCTTTTCCTTAATTTTGAAAATTATTCATTCAGTCTTCAAATATCATTATATTGTGCACTTTGGAGAAAATATGGCTTTGAGTCTTATTAGATATAGTGTTAATTACACCAGTGGATTGTATGCATAGTTCATGGGAAGTAGTTTTTATTCTCATGGTTGATGTTTCTGTACCTTCAAATCTTTCTGGGAAGACTTTCTTAGCTCTAATGCTCATGTAGTAGAAAGAACATAGGATTTGGAAGTCAAGGACCTAAGCACAAAACCTGTCTATTTCACTTTCTCAGAATATAGGTGTGTAGAAAGAATTACTGCCCTGAAGCTCCTGCTGTCCTGATTGGTAGTTACCTCATTTAGTCACTTCTTCTATGGTTCCAATCATCTTTCACTTGACTATCTCCTCACAAACAACCATGGTTCCTGGACTAGAAACCTATTCCTCATATCCCTTTTCCCCCTCTGCTTGTTAATGCTGGAATCATAATAAAACTCTACCGTTGCTCTTAAAAAGTCTGTGCCAATCTACTCTTTCCTGGTTCTACTAAAGACCTGTAATTTTCCATAACAAAATATTATTTGTAATCACTAATCTCATATATACACTCTCTCTCTCTCTCTCTCTCTCTCTCTCTTAGAATGTAAACTCCCTTAAGACAGGATCTGTCTTTGGCTTTGTACACACAGCTTGGCAAATAATAAATCTTAATAAATGATTTTCCATTTATTTATTCATTTTGATAGAGATTAACTTATTCATATTCATGCCTGTGGTAAAAACCATTCCTAGACCATTCCAGACAAACAAAAATAAATCCTGATATTAAAGCATCCAAAAAGTAATGTTGCGTGCAATTTCTCTATAACTTAGTTTCAATTAAACTTTCTTTATCATTAGCTCAAATCATTCCTGCTACAGCTTACATCATTATCTCTTATTCTGATTCAAAAGAAGTAGAGAAGAGTTGGCTGACTTCTCTTCAAAGTGAACATAGTAAAATGCAAAGAAAAAAAAGCTGTCTATTCAGTCTGTTACTCTTTTTTCTCTAGTTGTAATCCATTCTGGTTAGAAGCATTAAGATTTGCTAACATTTGTATAGTATTTTAAGTTTACAAAGCACTTTACCTACATTATCTCATTTGGTCCTTATAACAACCTTGTGAGGTAAGGAGAGGAACTGGACCTGTGATTTCATAGGGAAAAAAAAACTTTAAAAAAATTTTAATTTATGGAATAAAACAAGCATTTCTATAGTATAATATTATTTTTAAAAGTTGATTGCATGTGAAACTGCAAATCTATTATGAATAACTTACCATTCCTTTCAAATACACAACAAAATTACCATGTAATTTTTTTTCTTCCCTCCCCCAAAATTAAATTATCTTTTTTTGTTTTACTGAATTAGAAAAAAAAATAGCCAATATTTTTTGGAGAAACAAGTCAAAATATTAAAGGAAAAATGAAAAATGTAAAAAAAGGAAATTTAGCAGTAGCAGATTTTAAACTATATTATAGGCAGTAAACTATCTGGAATAAATAACTCTTGGGAAAGAATTAAATAAGCATTCCATCACTTACCAGTAATAGAAAGTACAGTGAAAGAATTCTAGAACCTTTCTTTCCTCTACTGTACAATGTTAATGATTCACTCATGAAATAATGGTGATACATTTGGTGATAGTTCCCAGTGTCAATATTTTCCCCCAATTAATGCATTTCTACTACATTCTAAGTAATAGTAATGGTCATTTAGATTCTGACACTTATATAGAACTATCTTTAGAGCACATTGATTTTTGTTTCTATTTGAGGAACATGCCAAAGTTGTTCTTCATGGTTTTGCTGCTGAAATCATTGATACCAATATTTACAATCCACCTTCCCCTGATAAAATTGGCCGATGAACATATTTGTATCAGCTTCTTCACCTGAAAATGAAAATTATCATATTCTTCTCTTCTTGCAGGAACTATTCATGTTTACTTAACTCACAGTCAATTATTATTAATTACTTAATTAGGGTAATGAAAACAATTAGCATTCTGGAGCAGAGTGTTATATACATGCTATAAACAATGATCCGTCTAAAAAAGTCACGCAAGGCTTACAATCAGGCAGTGGTTGATTTTTGAAGTCAAGTAGATGCAGGATTTTAATTGGCTCCATAATTGTCCCCACCAAATTGTCTTGGGCACATAGGGAGAATTTTCAGTTTTACTTTCCTCTGATCATCTGCATATTTGTACCACTTTGGGTCTACTAGCTTTGCATTTCAAATCTGCTTTTGCTAAAGTCAATAAGCTTGGAATATATCCTGTGCATACTCTTTTCTTGTTTAGCTAAATGATGAGTTAGCTGTACAGTGTATCAGGACTTGTTCCTGTTTCTTTGCTCCCTTTAAATGAAATGCATTGTGAGTTGAATGATAAAGTTTGCTGAAGCAGAGAGTAACTCTTTATGCTCCTCTGAGGGCTGGCTGGAGCACCCACTCAGTAGAACTATCTATAGAAAACCTGAAACCTTTTTCTAAGCTCCCTCCCTCATTTCCACTGAGACTGCTTTTCTTTTTCTGTCTCTTATTCTTTTGCTCAGATTAATTCACTTTCAAGATGTTATGTACTACCTGACTCTCATTAATACAAAGTTGAACAGTCAGCCTCTTCATATCAAAATAGGAATAGTTTATCCACTGCAACTCTAATTGTGGCACCAGTCACCAGAATTCCCATCATCTTCATCCAGAAATTTATATACATTGTATATAGATGTATGTATGTATGTATGTATGTATGTATGTATGTATGTATGTATAAAGAACCAGTTATGGAATAAAGAAACCTGATTTGAAGTTCTGCCTCCAACACAGATAGCCATAGGTTAGTCATTTAATGCCTCTGCATCCCAGGCCATTTTCCCAGGGTATGAACTGCCATTAGTGGTAAATATTTCACTTCTGCTCTCCTGAGGGAAGTGGGGTGATGTGTGTGGAGAACAGTATCTCACAATAAACGTTTTAGATGAATCTACATGATAAACATTTTGTCCATCACTTTTTTAAGTCTAGACAATCAACAACGAAAAAATATATCAAACCTTGATGTGTAGTATTTGCTGACTCGTAGATGTAAATGCCACCTGAAAAATTTAAGAATCAGCTCTAACTGATTCAGGCTGACTAGGAAACCCTTTACTTCAGCCCACCTACAGTTGATCTGCATTGGATGAAGAAATTTCCACAACAGGTTTTATCATATGATGAAATTATAGGTCTGATGATTCTATCATATCCTATTCCTGCCCTTAAAAATTAGTAAGGCATTCTGTGTTCTGTATTACAAACAGAAACAAAATAGTTAGCATATCCTCTAAAAGTCTGCAGTCTAATTGGGAAGATATTACAAATGCATAATAACAACATAAGAAAACAAATTGGAATATGTTGAGTAACAAATAAGCAGAAAAATTAATGTTATGGGAATTCTAAGGTGACTGTCACTGAGTAGTTAAGGAAAACTACATGGAAGATATTTTATTTGAACTTGGATTTGAAGGAAATGAAGAATTTAGTCAAAGGAAGAAGGAAAGTCAATTAATTAATATTTATTAAATGCCTACTATGTTCTAAGCCCTATGTTAAACCCATGGGTTTCAAAGAAAGATAAAAAAAAAAGACAGTTTCTGCACTTAAGGAATTTTTTGGCAAATATACCATGTAGACAACTACAAATATACAAGCCTTATATAGAATAAAATTGAAATAATCAACAGAGGGGAATGTACTAGAATTAAGGAAGATCAAGAAAGGTTTCCCATAGAAGGTAGGATTTTAGCTGTGACTTGAAAGAAATCAGCAGATGAAGTTTAGTAGGGAGAGCATTGCAGATATGGAAGATAGTTATTGGAAGTGTCTGGGTTTAGGAGATGGAATGTTTTGTTCAAGGTACAGCAACATGGCCAGTGTCATTGAATCAGAGTACAGAGTGAAGGGTGAGGGAAAGGAGAGAATAAAGTATAAGAAGACTGGGAAAGAAGGCAAGTTTGGAAGGTTTTGAAAGCCAAACACTTTTTTTTACTTTTGATATTAAGATGGAGATGATAGGGAGCTACTGGAGTTTGAGTTGGGAGAATTGGATGAATGAAGGCACAAAAAATGTATATACCAAGTGCAATACTTAGCCTATAATAAGCACTTAACAAATGTTTATTGATTAATTGATTGATTTATGTTTGGAGAACAATATTTAGGATCATGGGAGCACAGATATAACTTCAAGGAACCCCAGAAGCCATCTAGTTCAATCCTTTCCTTTCCAGTAAGAAAATTGATGCCCAGGGAGGTTGTGACAAACACAGAGGTAGTAGGTGGCAGAGTTGAGATTAAAATCAATATCATCTAATTTTCCTTGAATAGAAACAAAAAAAAAGTTGAAGATGAGATTGGGAGAATAGGTGACAATAGTGATCATTCATACTTTAATGGCACTTTGGTGCTTTACAATGTGCTATCTTTATAACTGTAAGATATAAATAGTTCAGATACTATTATTCCTTTTTTCAAATGGGGAAACTGAAACTCAAAGTGCTTAAGTGATTTGCACTTAGGTAAGATGGGATTGAATACTTTGGACATTACCCTGCTATTTATCTTAGATTCCTTCAAAGGAGGTCTGATCCCTATAATGTGAGAAAAATCATCTCATTATTAGGAAAACTTATTTAAAACTATTCTGAAAGTAGGATGCCAGTCTCATAAAAATGTGAGAGTTAAAGTTATAGTTAGTCATTAAGCAAAATTTATTAAGTTCTTGCTGTGTGACAGAAGATTTGGAGATGGCTCCCCAGGAGCCATCCAGTCCAACCACCTCATTTTGTCTGTAAGAAAATTTGACCAGGCTGATTTTTACTAAGGATATATGGATATTCAGTGGAAGAGGAAGGATTCAAACTTTGGTCCTCTAAATCTCAATTCACTACTTTCTATTATACCATAATGCCTCTTTAAATCTCTAAAATTCTTTGAACTCCCCAAAATAGATGCACTGCCAATAGTGACAGAAATGTGATTATCATATCTATCCATCAGGTCTGAGGCCAGAGAAACATGCGAGGATACTTTAATAGTTTCATTCCAAGCATGGATAGGTGACAAGTGTCCGTATTTAAAAACCATGACTGAAGTTCTCCTCCTCCCACCAAATGCATCACTAACTCTAATAGCTAAAGTGCTGTAAGTTATCCTGCTGAGCTTCTACAAATGAAAAAGGGAAGCTCCATCAAAAGCAATAGTTTCTTTAGTTCATCAAATTTCTATTCACTGAAAAAATATTATTGTCCTTATGGCTTTTGTTTTATGATTGCTTTTTTGAAGACAGTGAAGGGAAAAATATATAGGTGGAAACACAAATTGACTTTATATGTCTAAGATTGATAGTCCTCAAAAATAGCAAACCACATTGATCTATTTCTGATTTGAAGTTTTTCTTCTTTTTTTAAAATCAGCATTCCTCACACATAATAATCCTATCAGACAGTGACTTGTAGAGAAAACTTCATATTTGATTTATTTCTGGGGGCTTTGAAAAATAAACCTGCAATTCTTACCTAATATGTCTCAAAACATTATACAAAATAGTGCAAAACATATTTGAGTTTCTCTGACAGCTTTTTCCCCCTTCCTTCAATGCTTGCTGTAGGACCTGAGGGAGGAGTGTGTAAAGTTGAAAACAAGAGTATTTGATTTGGAACAACAGAATCGAACATTAAGTGTGCTATTTCAACAGAGAGTCAAACCAGCTTCAGATCTACTCCTTCAGGTATGTACCTACATGGAGAACAATCTTTGCAGATGAAACTCTGTTTCTGATAGGATACCAATAGAAGCAATTCATAAATCTCTAAAAGAATGCCTTTAGTGTCATGGACTGTGTTGAATTTGAAAGAAATTTCCACTAGTTTCTGGTTTCTATGATACATGCAGATTTTTAAAATATCAACAGAAAATAAGAAAAGGGATGCATACTAAGACATGACCACCCGAAGATACCTTCCAGTAAACTAAATGGAATAGTGAAAGGATTCCAAGAGTTATTGAATAATTTGTAGAACAAGTACTTTTCCATTTTATGATAAACAGTGAATAGGGGTTTTTTGTGAAATAGAAATAGATTTCTTTAATGTAGTCAGAATCTTTGCAGTAAAAATGCAATGGTGGATTGCTCTATTGAATACACAATAATAAATTAGTTACTTTCTTTTTCCTTTCTTGGTCAGACTGGCCTTCCCTAAGACAGTTCTTTAGATTCATTACCCTTGCAACAAATGTCATCTGAAAGAAAGGGTCTCTTTAACAATCAAGTATACTTTGTATGTTCTTGCCCATGACAGGACTTTCTGGAACTGGTCCCAGAAAAGTCTTTTTCAATAAATAAACTGATGTAATCTATATTTATTCTGGCCCCTATCTTCATTCAATGCCATTTTTTTCTGTCAATAGAGAATATGTTACTGTCTATCTTTTCTATATGGGGTTAAAAAATGAGGAAGAGATGTTCTACAGCATATATGACATTCTGGGACCATACCCTCCAGTATTTTTTCTACTGAGAAATATGGTTGATATCTCTTCTGAGATATACATTTCATTTAATCTGAATTATAGCTGGTCATTTCATTTGATCTGAAATTTATTTCCTTTTAGTGAAAGTGAGGCTGGTGACTGCACAGTTTGTCCTCACTTTGAATCAATTCATTTGCATGTCATGGCATCACCTCCCTAATATCACAATAATTTTTTGAGAACAAAGGGCAAACAACAACAATAATATTTATATGATTATAATAGATATCATGTGTATCACAGAAATTACCTACGAAAAAAATTGTAAATCTTAAAGTGCTATATGGATGCTAGTTATTATATTATCTAAACACTGATCTCTTTACTATGAACCATTTCATCTGAATCTTCTAATATTTCTCTAAATGCCCCATATCCATTACTTCTCATGGTGGAAGAACATTCCTTTGCATTCATATACATTGTCATTCAAAAATTTCTGGGTACCCATGTTCTTACTCATAATATCTCTTCCTTCTTTACCATCCATATGAAACTGTTTTCTCTGTTTTATTTCTAATTTTCCATGTAGCGTGTTTTCTTTTTCAACTGAAATATATATCTGCAACATTAGGCACAACTAAGCAACTCAACCAAAATTCATTAAAAAAGGTGGGGGGAGGGAGGGAAGAAAGAGGGAAGGGGAGAGAGAGAGAAAATGAATGAGAATTAACATGCAACTTCTTTAGGTACTCTCTTCCATGCATTTTAAAATAGTGTTCTTCCATTGAAAATGTTTCTTCCCTTGTTGTATCTCAGTATATTCAAGGAATCTGTCTACCAGGCTTACTTTGGAACATGTTTATGTAATGATTTCCCCTTAATTTAAGCTGCTTTTGAGCTTTTCTTTCCTTTCTGTGTCCCTTGGCAATCTTTAACCCCTGTAACATTTCACTATATATATATATATATTTTTTTTTTTCCTTCTGATTTTTTGTTGTTTTCATTGCACATCTGAATACTTACCTAAATGTCTTAAGTTAATTGAAAGAGTAGTCAGGCCTCTTGAATCATTGCAAAGCATTTTTAGTTCTGCATAAAACAGTATAAAGGCTATATCTTTCTGTGGGGGTTACAATATACTTCAGAAGAGGGGTCAGACAAAGCTTGCCTTTTTCTTTTTCTAAATGTTTTAATCCTAGTATCATGCATATCTTCTCAAACAAGTTATCATTACTCTTTTGCCATGGCTGTGCCATGAGTGAGAACCCAGGAAGCATGTCAGGATTCCAGCAAGGACACTATATCCACAACCACAGCTCTTTAGTGTGAGTTGAATTTCAAGGTCATTTCAAAACCTATGATCTCCCAGATGGCAGTGAAATGTACTTTTAATGTGCCACTGAAATGTACAATAAACATATTTGGAGCCCTCTGGGAAATAAAGGAAAGTTGCAGTTCGTTTTAGAGAAAGAAAGACATTTGATAAAGCTTAACATCAAAATGTAATTTGGACCCCCAAATTAAAATAAAATAGCTCTGTGAATTGCAAAATGGATCTCATCTCTTAAATTAATGTTCCTTCTGCTTTATCTGTTAGAGTATATTTTATAATATATGACTCAAAAATAATATGGAAAAAAAACATTCTAACTAAATTCTTTTTCCTAGGTCAGACCTATAAT